>JAFBJT010110090.1:36246-48488 GCA_016785325.1 Chascanopsetta lugubris | reverse complement strand
TGTTGGGAAAATCCTGCATACTATACAATAAAAGCATATGTCCTTACTCAAAATTGAATCGTTCTCGTACCATGATTTCAACTTTACCAAGTTTTTCACTGACAAATGAACTGTATTTGTATCTGTAACTGTATTTGAACCATAACAGGAATGGACGGTTGAGTCTCTCATCTGTACCACACAGTCCCTGTCCCTGTGTCCCGGTCTCCTCACAGACACCTTTCTGTAAGCTCACCTGTTCTGCTCTGACAAGGGAGAGGCGCAGACCGATTGTCCCGTCTGTCCCAGGTAAACACGACGCGTGCCTGGCAACCCCTTCCATGTTTGCTGTAAACGTGCGCCCTTTGTTTGCATGTGTTTACTCAAGTCTTTCACATCTTTCACACTCAAATCCATGGACGCACACACACACACACACACACACACACACACACACATGCAGAAACCCACACACTAATATATTTTTGGAAACCTTATATAAACCATTGTCTATTGACACACATCATAAGGACCAAGGCTGTCATACTCACTTGAGTTCAGCGGACCACATACGGCTAAAGTTGATCTCAAGTGGGCCAGACCAGTAAAGTCATCATGCTCGATATGACCTAGAAACAACAACAACTTCAAATGTTTTCCTTTGTTGAAGTACATACAATTGCAAGTACATTCAAATCTAAAATGATTAAGAAATGAAATTTGTCTCTTATCAATGAATCCGGGCCAGATTGGACCCTCTGGTGGACCGGTTCTGGCCTGCGGGCCGCACGTTTGATACCCCTGCTATCGCCACATCACTTGCCGTTTACTTTTCAACTTATGGGGCAACAAGGCCCCATAATATTGTTTGCTTGTTTGTCGAGTACATGACTCAGCTTTTGAGTCAGAATCTTGTCCAATCACGTTCCACTCTGAGATGATGTCACCGTGCCATGCTCCTGGGTATATTCACCTCTGACAAGTTCAAGATAAATGGCAGTTTAATGTGGCCAACAAGTCCAACACCTGGCTGTCAGACGGAGGCCCCGATAGCACAGAGATATACTGCAGTGCATGTACTGTACGTACATGTATGTTATTGATAGATGTGCCACGTATCGGCGCTCGTGCTCCAGACGACAGATTGATCACTGCGTGCGCTCCATTGGTTTCAGGATGAAGCCCAGTCATACGTACGCCACATTGGGAATACACCGAGTCATTGCAACACGGAACATCATGTGCGCTTATCTGTGTGATCGTGTTACCGCACAGACAGTGGGTGGAAGCCTGCCTGGCCACATTGAGGAGCTGTCAGGGAGATGAAGGAGCACCCAGATGGTACTTCCAAAAAACCGCCCGACAAGCCCCGAGGTGATAGGTGGGGCCGGCTGTCGAGTCGTGCAGCTGTACTGGTATGTCACCTGAACTCTTCTCCGACCTCACCCTGGCTACCTGTGCATGTTTCTGCCTCCGCGTTCCTCATTCCCTCGCCGAGGCGTCATGCGCTGGAGTGGCCACAAGCCGCCAATGAATGTCAGGTCACCGGTTGAAGTCGCGTGCTGAGCGCAGGAGGTGGTTTTCCCGATAGAAGGCGCATGTGCTCACTGTCTAGAAAAGTCAAGCGCTTCGTTTGTGAGACAATGGGCCTACTACTCCAATACTTACTTCCTCAACGCGCTCACTGCGGAAGCTCTAACATTCTGAGGTTTAGCAGGTATTTTAGCTTGCTGGCATGCTATTCTTTCGGGATGACAGTGGCTCACTGGAGATTTTTAAATATGGGAGGAGAAACGAAGACAAGACTATACCGCAGACACATAACATACCTTACATGACACAGCTGGTTAAAGCTAGGTTATCTGAGTTCACTAGCTATGAGCGATGTCGTATGAAGTAGGCGGTTCTGCTTCAAAGTTTCCTGACAGCTGTGACTGTTCAATATCCTCAATGACAATGATGGCTACGTTGTTCAATTGTGCTTTGAGAAAGGTCAGAATAAATGGTTAAATACTACAAGTGTCTGGCAATCTGGTTCCCACGTGCACGCGACTGTCCTCTCTAAATGCCAATCACAAAAGCTACAATATTTGTGGAACGGACAAGGGTTGAAGTAGATGATCATTCGGGCAAAGAGAGGAAATGGAAGACTCAGGTTAGCGTTGGCCATATTAGCGGCTCTTGCTAACAGTACCGCTGTGCTAACAGTACAATACTCAGCACACGAAGTGAAAACGTTACATAGATTCTAGTGTGATTAGATATATCTGATGTTAGATCAAAGACCCCCTTTTCTCATCGCTGTTTGCACCTTTGATCTGATAGCACTATTTTGTTGTTGTCGTGTTGTTATTGTTGATGCACCTTTTGTTGTCGTGATGTTTTTCTATTTTTGGTCATAGGTCCTATATGAAATGAAAACTTCAGAGTGCTGAATCTGCCATCAACAATTCCAAGTATGTGTGACAACATTCTTGGCCATCAAAGCTGATTCTGATTCATGTTTTCAAACTTGAGTCACTTCAGCCTGCTAATCTGAACGTAACCCATGTCTGTGGAGTGTGGAGGTCCTGAGCTGTTTGAACTGCTCGCAAAGGCTCTCTCTCAGTGAATGGATTCAATGGTCTATTGTCTCTGAATGGTTGCCCATGTGGTTTTTGGGGGTTTAGCTTCAGTACGGGTTTGAAAATGGCTGAAGCTTTGTGGTTTCCCACTTAGGAACAGTTGCTTGTGGTGGGGGTCGGACCACCTTTGATGAAGGGATGTTGACCTTTTGAAGATAGTCTACACCGGGTGTTAAATACATAGAAATGCTATGACATGTAGAGATGTTATTCAATGGTTGGCTGAACATTGGTCCAGTAAGGTACAAGATGATTTCAAACACAATTAATTTATACGATATTCAAATAATTAAATATATTTTATCAAATAACAATCACATAGTTTAGTTTAAGGGTCAAAACAACAGCAGGTGATATGTGTGACGTCACCACATGAATGATCACTGAATGGCATTTATTTAATGTTATCAGGAGAAAGACATTGTTTATTCATCAAACCAGTCAACTTTGGTCAATTAGCAACTTTTTAACATTTTTGAGAATGCACATATGACAATGACAACAAAAGGGTTTATGGTCTGTACGAAATAAATAGCAACATTGCTCATTTACAGCTTGGCTGAAGAAAAACAACAAAAACAACAAAAAAAACAAAAGGGTTAATCTTCATATTAAAAAGGCGTACGGATGAGTTGTGATACTCAGGAACTCGCTAACTGCTCAACAAAAAATGCTCTCCTTTTTAAATAAAGCTTTTCAGTTTTTAATATGTACCTTCAAGAGCCTGTTATAGTTAAATAAATAGAATGCTTTCCATTTTTAACATGCACATCCAATTTGCCTGGGGAAAGTATTTACACTTCACTTCTGATCCTACTGTGTCCACCTAACACGCCACCTCTCCGTCTCCCTCTCTCGCCTCGAAAACAACTCTGTCTCGCCACAGACTCTCAAACTTACACGAATGTACAGTCACTCTTGCAGACATGCTGCATCTATTTACTATTAACACAATATCTAAACCTATTGAAAGTGATCAAAATGCTAACGGTGAACATGGGAATCCATGTAGTGTAGAGAAGAAACAGTCCGGACATCACCACATCTTAACTGGAGGAGGAGGAGGGGGGCTTGCAAAAAGTTTTAGTTTACAATTGATCATGCACTTTATAAATTCACTCTTGTTGGGGGTTTGAGAACTTGTATTCGGTGGATTCAACTCTACGTGTTTTTCCTTTTAGCAACACACACCTCCTGTGACAGATGCGTAACCCCCATGGAATATGCTGGTCTGTCTGACAACAAGTGGTTTCTATCTTTAAAGGAACCTTCTGCACAAAACAAGAAACCACTGCTGCTGCTGCTATAAGGAGGTGTCTCGCTTGTCGTGTCTTTGTTTGTGTAGAAACTCCCAGGGCCGTCGCACTTCAGATGGGCAGTTTATTCTGTGCTAATGTTTTCTTTTCTTTTCTCTCTCTCTCTGTCTCTTACTCTCTCTCTTTCTCTCTCTTTCTCGCCTTCCTCTCTTTCACGAGGCAAAGTAAGAGTTCTGCATGGAGTAGAGGCGGTCGATGGGGTTCCCCACACGGGCCTGCATGGAATTGACTTCCGACGACGCCATGAAGCAGTCGCTGAGGCTGGTTAGAGACGTGTCGCTGTCTATGTCATGGAAGGCGGAGTCATTACCTGCAGAGAGAGGGAGATAGAGAGGGGGGGGCGGGGGGGGGGGCAATATGGAGACAGGCGTCAGGATCCGGTGGCAGAGGCGTCATTAAAAAAACATCCAAAAGAACACAATGACGCCCCTCTCCTCTCTGACTGTGAAATCAATGCAATCTTGTATTTGAGATTTATGGCAGCTTGGGGAAATTATAATTACTAATAGTCACTGGGAGCACACACTGTTGTGTGTCATCACAATTGTGAGAACTGTTTTGTTGGATATCATCAAAGCTCACTTTTTGCTGCCCTCCCTGGGACAATTGCGGTCTATGAGGGAGCATGTAAACAAGGGGCATCCTCCTAAAAGATCTGGTTAATAGCGGCTGTTTACGCCTTTCATAAAACCTCAACATGTTATTTCTCTAGAGGGAATAGTTAACTTTATTACACTCTGGATCTTAATGATAGTGTTGCACAAAATGGGGACAGTGTTTGGAGACATATCTTTTAATGCCTTGCCAATATTGTTCTTTTCCCCAAACCAAAGGAGAGTGATGAGACCAGGGACTCGGGTTCTTACTGGCGAGAAGAACTAAATGGAGGCAAATTATAAGGAAGTTATGAACTTCAGGAAATGGTCCCTGTGGGGCTTGTTGAGGACATCACTCTGAAATGTGTTATTCCACTTACATCCTGTGGACCAACACTTGATTGACTGATTTTCTTTTTTTGTGCGTCTTCCTCCTCCGTCTCCTCGCCGCATTTTAATTCTTCTCCGTATCTCTGAGAAATCTGAGTCTCATTGTTTTCCCATTCTGATTCATTCGCTCACACGACCCTCAATCAAAGCCGGGGCTCGCACTTTGTCTGAGGCAAGAAAACACGGACGCTAACTGGGACTGTCGCGGAGCCGAGGGGGGGACGGAGAGTTACAACCGTATGAACCAGATTTTGAAAATGAACTTCAAAACCTGGCAGCTCGTCTTATCTCATGTGGGAGGAGAGTCTGCTCGTACGTCTCAGCGCGTGGCTTAAATCAGGGGGTGGAGGGGGGAGCGCTGCGGCCTGAACACATGTCCCACACTGGGGAGCTATGAGGTTGATCAAGGGACAGGCATGTGTGTGTGTTTCAAGAGCAGGAGAGGGTGGAGGGGTGGGGTGTGTGTGTGTGTGTGTGTGTGTGTGTGAGGGAGAGTGGGAGTCAGAGGATGCTCACCATATGGGTTCATGTGGTCCCCGGGCATCTGTGGGGGGGTGAGCCCCTGTTGGAACGGGTCCGTGCTGTAGCCGTTCTGATCCATGGCGACCAGCTGCTGCTGTGGCGGAGCCAGAGGTGTGAAGGAGTTCATCATCCCCTCCATCCGATTGGACATCACCTCTGCAGAGCCACGACAATGACGCATTAGAGAAAATGGAACCTGGCGTAATGTTCCTTTAAAGATCATTTTTATCACTTCTAAAAGAAAAATCATAACAATGACATACTGACACTTTAATGAATTCATAACCACCTACATGTGTTTTTTTTTTTACGTTATCCATTAAATGAGCCCATTGATGTATATTTACATGAGGAGCGGGTCCTCTCTATGGAGGCCGCCATGTTTTTACATGAGTGGATGTAGCCCAGAGGGGACGTACTAAACAGTTTTTGAGTTTTAAAAACAACTGAGGGCTACCATAGGTTCTCCTGCATGCTCAGAAGGGTGAGGCTGAGGGGATGGATACAACTTCACCCCTAGATGTCACCAAATGTTACACACTGCACCTTTAATGTTTCTTGAGCTTACTTCATTCTGAAAACAAAACAAAAAAATACAACTAATAAAAATCCAAGGAGGAGCAGCCACAGTAGCCTGACTCACTTCCTCAGTAGTATTACCATGGAAACCTACAGTAGTCTTTCCTGTGGCTTCTCCCATAATTCCCTTCACAAACACAGCTCTTGGCGAACTGACTGCAGAGATGGACACAAAGCTCTTGTGGCTTCAGGACTGGAGCCCCTCCCCCTGCTCTACTCTGCTCTCGGAGATGATGCGCGGCGCTCATTTTGTTTTTGGCTGCTGCACACAACTTCTCATTTTGTGTGACGTGTTTGTGTAATAACCTGTTTGTGCTATTTTATTTCTCTGTGTTTTTGTAGTTACTGAACACACAGGAGAGGAAGTGGAGACTCTCTGAGTCACAGTCATGACATGGTGTTGCAGTATTTGTTCAGTCGTCATCCAAACAAAGTGCTCATGAATGAAGTAATGTAAACACAAAGAACAATACATGTACACAATACAAGGCTGTGATAGAACAAGAATATATAGACCAAGAACAAGCACTGATAAGCCATAAAGGTTCAGTGTGTACAATTTGGGCAAAGAAATATACAGAGAGAACGTAAAATAATCGTAGGATGTGAATGAAATAATTGTTGTTTTCGTTCAAGAGTGGGTCCTATCTATGGCGGCTGCCATTTTGGATAACCAATGGCCCGCTAAACACAGTTCTAATAATAACAAATGAAGACAACCATAGGTTCTTCTATATTGTTGGAGAGAAAGAGTGAGATAAGGGGTATTCTAATGCAACTTCACCACTAGATGTCATTAAATCCAACATACATCCAACATGTACCTTTAACTAACAAATGGTGGCTCATGTTTCTTCTTTTTAACAAAAAATCACCGTGTTTGAAAATAACTCACGCATTGCAAACAGAAAAAACAAGTTATAAATATATATCCACTTTTAAATCTGTTCAAGTTATAACTGGACATTGATTGGCTGCCTCGAGTTGTGATGTCACCTCTTCACTTCCTGTGTAGAGGCCAATCGTAGCGCAGCTTGTTGTTGGGTTCAACTTTAGTGAACTTTAGTGAGCTTCTGTGATGTTTGCTTTACTTTCGCATCTCTTGCAACGTACGTGGTTGTTTTAAAGTTAACAAGCACAGATTGACTGCCCCTGGGAGGGAACAGTGCCATGATAATTACTACGGCTTTCGATACTGAGATACAACATATGTAGTTGTTTTGATTGTTCTAAGATTCATGTAAATGTCTGTTTTCTTCAGTTTTCAGTGACTCAAACTCAAACTTGATAAAATATTATTATGACGTTGATTGTGATAAGTATCAATACTACATTTTAAAATGAACTGATATGAGCATTGTATTGTGACAAGACTATCACTTGTATGACCCAGTCCAAAAATCTGAACTAAAACATCCAGGTGATCACATATCTGAGTGAAAACGTTCAATATGAAATACATCAGTCATACAGCTAGGAAACATTTCCCAGTGAGAGGGGCCTTAAAGCCAGAGAGACTCCTCCAGTGTGTCCGCAGGGTTAGTGCAGTATCGTACCTTGGCCGAGTCTCTGAGAGTTCTGTTGTTCTTGTTGTTGCTGCTGTCGTCTCGCCAACTTCTTCATCTGAAACCAAAGCGAGGAGTCAAAGTTGTGAGGAACTCCCAAAACTAACATGCAGCCTTTAATTTGAAAAGGATGCTCCTCGCTGTTCACCCTGGAGTGAACCGCGTAAAGTCTGTATCTGAGTGCAGTTCATTATCAAGTATCAAAGCTTCGCAGCAGATAATCATCAGAGAAAAGGGGGAGGGCCGAGACATTTGATGCAGGAGCGAGCTAGAGTTGCAACTCCTCTTCTCGCTCAGATTTTTTTCTAAGTTAAAAAAAAATGCATTTGTGAAAGGAATGCAGTGATAAATGTAACACGCATACTTTGTGCTGATTTATGAGCTGCTCTCTAAAGAAGGAATAAGGCTGTTGAGCGTGGACATTTCATCCTTCCTCTCACCTTGGCTCTCTGGTTCTGGAACCACACCTGGACCACCCGAACGCTCAGTCCCGTCTCTGCCGCCAGCGTCTCCCTCACCTGTGCACGTCCACACACAAGACATTTCACAGCGTCACACGAGGAAGAGGCACAACGTCAACACGAGTTCAATGAAAGCGGCGGTCGTTTTGGACTTTTTTGATTGTTGCCTCATCAAAGCTTGGCAGCGCCTGCGTGGTGCTCCTCTATCTCAGTATGACGTGCGGTGCAGGCGGCCTGCGTTTCACCAGCCTGCCGCGGCTAACGCAGAACAGAATGCTGCTCGCCACTTCAAAGCCGGCCTCTGAGGTGGGTTGGGGGGGGCGGGTATTTTTTTTAATTTGAGAACTTTATTTGTGAAACTACTGTAGGGCCTCGTGGTCGGCAGGCATTTGAATCTCCATGTGTTCATTACTGCAAACGCAGACCAGACCCATTACTGTCGTCGTACCTTTCGGCAGGGTTTGGAGGACACCTCGAACGAGGCCTTGAAGGCGCGTCTCTGCTGAGTGGTCAGGATGGTGCGTGGTCTCTTGGGCCTCCTGGGATCCTTCCCGTCGTCCCCTTTGCCCTGGCTCCCGATCCCTTTCTCCGGCTTGATGTCCAGCTCCTCGTCGTCGCTTTTCTCTGCGAGAGACAGATTGATTGTTTGTTTGGAGCTTGAACTGACCCACACCCTCTCAATAGATAAATACATTCCCCCGCTCCGAGAGATTCACACACCACAAGTGCATAATCAAAGGAGACACATGTGTTTCTGATACTTTATCAATTTGTTACCAAAGGAAAAGGCCACATGTACGATTAGACCTACAGAAGTCTGAGGGGAGAAATATGCACATTCGTCACCGTCACTGGTTATTTATTGCTCTCAGCTTTGTCTGATTTACACAAAATCAATCTCTGATAAGAAACACTGCAGTGAGCTCCACATGAAAAAGGCAACACGAGTACAGACGAGGAATTCATCTCCTGTGACGCGGCAGGAACATGTTTTAGATTTCAAAATAATGACAAGATATATACGTTTTTACAGAAAGCAGCAGGATATTAAAGTTTCAGACACTAGTGGAATGTTCAGGGTCCCAAACTACAATGTGCCAATACAACTGAACAATAACATGGTTTCATTGTATTGTTCAGATTTTGTTTTTTGACAAAGTAATGTGGTTATTTTTAAAATGTGTAAAATATATGAAACTGCTGCGATCAAAAAATACTGAAATGGTGCCTCATTAAACATTCACTTCCTCTTTAAAGGTACAGTGTGTAAGATTTGGTGACATCTTGAGGTCAAGTTGCCTGTTGTATCCTCGGTTGTCATTCCAGCTCAAAGGATGTTTACTATGTCCACTCTGGGCTACTATAAAAACATGGCGGCCGGCTCCTGATATAAATATACATTAATGGGCTCATTTAAGGGTAGTGGAAGAAAAACAATACATTTATGAGATGTGTCAGTGTGTAAATGTTTTGTAATATTTATTTTATAAGTGACAAAATGACCAAAATCTTGCACCTTTAAACATTCACTTCCATTTAAAAATAACTGTCAGTGGAGAAAGAAGTCACTTGCTGTGGTGCATTTCACTAACCCTTGCATGAAAGGCCTTTGTCTTGCTTCATAAAAATAACGTGAAAATTAAAAGACTGGATTTAAAAACATGAGTCATCACTTTTTACGAGGATAAAAATAAAAGCATTTTCCAGTGCTGCTGATGAACCCTGATGATCTTAGAGTCTGGTAGCTGTGAGAAGAGGCAGCGGCGTGATGCCTCACTGTCTCCTGTCATCTGGTTCTGATATGTATCGACATCTCGGGGCTGAAAACCTACAATTCGGTCGCCTGCATACCGAGGTTAACCTCTGTTAATGTCAACATCTTCCCCCCGTCTAGAAATCCGGAGACGCGCAACAAAAGGACATGCCGGCGCGATACGCTGGGACACGAGCGAGTGTGGAAGAGGCAGAGCAAATATTCCCACAAGTTGACAAAAGTTGACACAGGCACAGATGTATTTGACAAATTCCCCGCTTTTGTGCACGTCTAAATGTGAGCCAGATGGTGGTGAACAGTGAGGCTTGGCGAGAAGCCTCATTGTGTGTGGAGGCTATAGGCGAGGAACACTAGAGCTGATAAGAGTGGAGGCGCAGGCTTTTCTGTAGAAAGGCCCCAAATCCCTCTGTCACTCACCATGATACAGTGATTTAATTCTTTCCAGAACCAGATCCTGCCCACGCATGGAAAGCCATTAATACGGGGCGGCTTGGCTTCGTCCTGTTTCCACTTCCTACTGTATCATAAAGCTGCGCTCTCCTCTTGAATGCGAATGCTACAAACTCTGAGAAGCTGCAGATGGAGCCACGTTAGATGTTTTTACTGCCGCTGCCACATGAAAACTCTCACAGGCCTGGCAACTAGTTTAAGGCCAAATTAACCCAGTATTTGTAGTTTCTTTTATTATTGATAATAAAGCGCTCCGACGAGTCAGATCCAGGTTAGATCCGTCATGGAGGATGTGTGTGTTGGCCGCCACCGAGCTGGAACAGAGCGTACAGAATACAACACCCGGGTGTCATGCGATGGTCGCACCACCGTGCTGCTCTCACCCGGGTGCGAGAGGGTGCGAGGGGGCTCACCTGAGTCTGAGTCATCGGGGCTGACCGAGCTGAGCAAGTCCTTCTCCCGCTCGTAGTCGATCTTGCACAGCAGCTGACCCTCCTTCAGGACAAACTCGTCGCCCTTCCGCAGCTGGCGGTCGCACACGCAGCAGCAGAAGCAGTTCAGGTGGTAGACACACTCCAGGGCGCGCATCACAAACTCTGTGGGGGCGATCTTCTCCATGCAGCCGCTGCACTTGGTGGCAAACAACCTGGGGACGGACACAAAATGGACGACTGTGGGCGCGGAGATGACGAGAACAGTACAACCTCCAGAATAACACATTGGTCATTCACTGCACCCCATGTTAAGGTTCTGTGTTTGGCCCAAGGGCACTTCAGCACACAGAATGGAGTAACTGGGAATCAAACTACAACATTCGAGTAGGTCCACAGCCCACTCCCCACCCTGAGCCACAGCCACCCAGTGTTCAAAACACTGCAGCTGTTACTTCACTAAGTAATGTACCTCCATCTGATAACCAGCTGTTGCTCTCAGTAACCAGGGCTGGAGTGAGGGCGGTGTCACCTTCAATGTCCTCCCTTTATCTATTACTTATTAAAGGCACAGTGTGTAGGACTTAGTGACATGTAGTGGTGAAATTGCATGATGCACTCTGGCCACTCTGGGCTCCCGCAAAAATATTGTGGTGCAGAATGGTGGCCTCTTCAGATAGGACCTGATCCAGATACTCAGATAAAATATAAAATGTAAAGGGCTTATTTTATGTAAATTAAAAAATGAATAAATAAATAAATAAAAAGAAAATAAAAATACTTAATAACCAATTTAATAGCTTAAATAGAGATGGATATTAAGTTATTTGAATGTGAATTTTGAACCTTTATGTTTATAATTGTAGAAATTACGATTCTAATAATTATTAGAAGTAGTTGTAGTAGTAGTAGTCGTAGTAGTATATGAGAGATCAACTGCTTCAGTCACTGTACCATATGGTGGCTGGCAGTAGAAAACATATGAAGCTGCTTTGAGGCTATAACAAACACTTGTGTGGTTACTATGGTCTGTTATCAGGGTGTCACAGTTGCATCGTGTGGCGACTGGATGCTGCTCAACACATTGGGATTTGAACAATGAGACACTTCTACAGACCACAGTATGGTATGACCAGTATTTTATGCTGACTCATGTTAACTGGTCCTCGATAAACAAATCACAATAAATTCATCTCACTGATTTTTAAGCTATGCAGTCTGACTTTAAAGGTACAATGAGTAGAATGTTTGAGAGCTATTGATCAAAAAACTATATAGTATATAATATGATTCATTATTTAATTTTCATCAGTGGTTAGTAATCTGAAACTAATGTATCTCTATCAATTTCTATTCAGGATGGTTTCTCTATCATGGAAGCCATCTTGGTTCTACAGAAGCCTATGAACATTTTCATGTTATGGATAAACATAGATTCTCCTTAACTCTCAGAAGGTGATATAAAAAGATAAATAGTTGGATGTAGCTTCACTACTAGCTGCCACTAAACTCCACATTCTGAGCCTTTAAATGCTGTTATCTGGAGGGGGCATGT
>JAFBJT010110090.1:2500-35992 GCA_016785325.1 Chascanopsetta lugubris | reverse complement strand
CCCTCTCTCTTCCTCTCCACTCTTACTTCCCCTCTCTCTCCCCCTTTCGTGTCTCTCTCTCTCTCTCTCTCTCCCACACTTTACTCCAGCTTAATCTCTCTCTCTTAATGTTTCTCTTTCTACTTTCTCTCACTCTGACTTCCTCACATTCTCCGTCTCCCTCCTTTCATCTTTACTCATCCAAAGCTTTTTTTTTTGTTTTTCATTTTTCATCCCTACAATGTCTGAGTGGTTGAGCTCTTTGAAAACCCCACTGAGATACATCATCATCAGCCTGAATCACCAAGCTCCTTCTGCTCTTATCGATGCAGTAAAAAGTGAAGTGCTATTTCTGGGATTTTTGTAAAGTGTAACTTTAAATATAACTTTTATTTTCTTCCACTAGATTCAGCTATGACCAAGTTATTTCATTTGTATCATGATATATATTATAATCAATTAAATGTTTTATTTTTTTCCCATTGACCCTAAAATGAACCCATCAATATATGTTTACATGAGGAACGGGTAAAAGTAAAAGTGGATGTACTAAACATCTTTTGAGTTTTAATGACAACTGAAGTCCACTATAGGTTCTCCTGAGGATGACGTGATGGATACAACATGCAACATCACCTCTAGAGGTCACCGAATCCTACACACTGCACCTTTAATGGTAAGGCTGCTTTAGCAATTCTATTGGTAAAAAACACACTGTTCACTCTGGACAATGTGTGTTGATTGTGAATAGAAAGATTAGATTGATGATTTTTCCAACATCATGAAAGGTAATATTAGTTTTGGACAACAGGTGTTGTTGAATTGATCGAGATGAATTCAATCTTCAATCAAAAAGCTAAAAATATCCGTTTTCTGTTTGTTTTTGTCCACATCCAGATGTTTAGAAACGTTATCTTTGGCACCTATGGGAATAAACTCAGATCAACAGTGTGAAAAACAACATCTCCACACAAGGGGGTTTATTCAAGAGGCTTCGGCGGTCGAACAACAGCACCACACCGAAACAACATGTCTCTGTCACCTCCACCATAGCTTCTCCATATGGTCCTTGAAGTGAGGTGCATCCATCTGTCCAGGAGAGTGATTCACACGCTGAGCGGAGCAGCTCGCACGGCGGCGCCGCTCACTCTGTGAACATGTGCTGCAGCGGCCGAGCCCTGCCGGCCTGCCTGGGGGCAATTAGGGAGCCGGGCCCTGTGGTCAGGGGCCCCCCTGGGAAGCGCTGATTGATTGGAGTCTCATCTTCCTAACAGGCTGGCACCCTGCCACCAAAGCATGGAAAAGCAGAAAGGATTGGGAGGGGTAAAAAAAAAAAAAAAGGAGGGAGAGAGAGAGAGAGAGAGAGAGCTCTTATGCGACAAAGAGACGAGGTGCAAGTATCCGAGGAAAAGAAAGAAGAATGTCTCTGCTCATACATGTCAGATGATAACGATTATATTGTGGTAATCTTGGATTTCTCCCGAGACTCAGCCAGAGGAAGAAATAACAGTGAGCACGTGGGACTGAGCGAGGGCACAGGTCAACATGAAAGCACTGCAAGTGACAGATTATTCATATTCTATCAAACTATATTTATTTTCAGATCAGCGTTTTTTTTTGTTTTTTTTCCAGACATCAATGATACAAACAAAATCGAAATAAAGAAAGATAGACTAAGACGGATAAAACTACCACATGTAAGAAAACAAGCATAGGAGACGATGATCTGTGCATTTTCACACACACACACACACACACAAAAAGAATTAAAACTGAAATCTAGTGCAGTTTTGTTTGTTTTCTAACCTTTGGCTTATTCTTTGTCCCGAAATCCCGTTCATGTAGCAGAAGCTCTCTGTGCGCAAGGGCATTCCTCTGTGCTCCTGATATTGTCCAACATGGCGTCTAAACATCATTAACAACAAGATTACTGGAATTTCCTCCTGTCAATCAGGAATGACTACGAGATTCCAGTCATATTTAAAGGTGCAGTGTGTGAGATTTGGTGACATCTGGAGGTTTCTGAGCATGCAGGAGAACCTATGGTAGACTTCAGTTGTCATTAGAACTCAAAAGATGTGTAGTACGTCCACTCTGGGGCTACTGTAAAAACATGGCGGCCCCGTAGAGAAGACCCGCTCCTCATGAAAATATACATTCATGGAAAAATGAAAAAAAATGTAACATTCAGGTGATTCTAAATTCAGGAAAATGTCAGTATGTAATTGTGTTTTTTTTCATTTTTAGAGGTGAAGAAATGACCAAAATATCACACACTACACCTTTAAGTCAAATATCACAATCATATAATGGGTTTTCGTGGGGTACAATGCTTCCCCCCCCCCGGGTGTCGAGCAGGAAACGATGCAAACCTCAAAAACGCTCTCTTCTCGAGTCGGCAAACAAAAGTAAACAATCACAAGCAAACAATCAATGATAGTTAGAGATGAAAAAAAAAGAAAAGTTGACTGATGGAAAGAAAGGAAACAACATCCCTGTATCGCTTTACATCCTCTTCAGCTCCTCATTAGGTGTTTAATTAGTCTCCAAATCCAGGCACATTCAAACTCTGCCTACACTCGATATACAGCTGAGACTAATTAAATGCAACACCTCATAGGAGAGGTTCTACTGTCCTGAGGGGATCAGCCTGGAAACGAGGACAGACTTAAACAATCGAAACATGAGCGGCTGTCAGAAACCGTATTTCAGGGGAGTGATGACATCATCACCTGATGGACATTCAGTTCACGAAAAGCCATAGATGGCTAGCTTTCGTCCGACAGTCATGCTAAGTGACAAAAAAGTCCCGTTTTGGTTCGAGTGCTGTGGAAAAGGACAGGACAGCACAAGAGCGGGAGGAAGCGTTGTTCCCCTGGCGACTCGCTGCTCTTATTTCAGCTCTTTGAAGAAGATAGATCTATATGTACGTCTATATAAGGACTTAAATCATCTACCCTCCTCCTCCTCCTCCTCCTCCTCCTCCTCCTCCTCCTCCTCCACCTCATCCACCTCCTCCACCCACCATTAGCTTTTCCTTCTTCTGTCCGTTTTATCCACTAAACTTTGCCCTCCCCCCTGTCTCTCTCTCTGTCTCTCTCTCTCTCTCTCTCTCTCTCTCTCTCTCTCTCTCTCTCTCTCTCTCTCTCTCTCTCTCTCCCTCTCTCTCTCTCTCTCTCTCTCCCTCTGTATTTATACATCTGTCTGTCTCTTGTCTCCCTCGATTGTGTTTTGTTCAATGGACGGTAAATTGTGCAGCTGCACTGTGGAGCTCAGTAACTCTGAGAATTCATCACCATATACAAATAGAATTATAGTCTTATCGGTTTTTCAAAATATGCTTACAAGGGAATTGAACCTGAATCCAGAGCTAATTGCCTCTTGTATATTCATTCCAAAATGGCCTCTTCATAACCCACTGACCGCGCAATATAATGCATGCACATGCATTAAACGTGTCAAACTGAATTAAGGGGGATATCGGGAGTCACTTGCTGTGAAATTGCCCCCCGAGTGACGACATTCATGGGACAGCAAACTCAGGCTGAAGATTATCAAGCCATAAAATAAGCATGAGCCAAAGGGTCAGTTCCCTTTAACAGCTCCTCTTTAGAGTAATGACCCTGACGGGAGACGGACGGTGACTAACGACGTGGAGGGATGGAGTTCGGACGGATGAGTCAGTGGTATCGGGGAGGATGAGGGTCGGCTGGATGTGATTCTGCAGCTGAAAATGTCAAGTTAAAAGTGCATTCTGCAACTTTTTAATGCCGTTTTCTAAAAACAGGCCTAAAACAGGGGGGTGGTCAAACTCATGTGAATTCAGGGGCAACATGCGGCCATATTTAATCTCAAGTGGGCCGGACCAGTAAAATCATTGCATGATGACCTGTATACAACATTTTTCCATTGTTAAAATTCCATTTTAGAACAAAAACGTTTTTTTTTACACATTGCAAGATCATTCTATGGGCCGGATTGGACCCTCTGGCTGGCCCGGTTCTGGCCCACGGGTCGTAGGTTTGACACCCCTGCTCTAAAACTTGGGCACCGACCCTACATTTGACCCTGATGCGCACCCTCTTAAAATGTGACAACACGTTGTGCAGAAGCAGATGCAAGATTGGTCGACTTAATACACACAACTATGAGTCTATGAGGAGTGTGGGTCTGTGGTATAACTTGGATGGAGAGGCATGAATCGGCATTTAAAGTCGAACCGTCAAACAGTCGACAGCAAAGACAAAGTATTTTCTTCCACAGGAAGTTCACCTACAAAAATCCAAAAGCCGTCGACGTAAAACGACCGGATGTGTCAAGCAGGCAGGCCGTCGCCGTCGCCGAGCAACCTTGAGCTCAACCACACGGGAGGATATTCAGCCATGAAAGGGGGGAAGTGATGTCACTCAGTCACAGAGGCAAAGCAAAAAAAACAATACAATGACCGTCTCAAGGAGAGAAAGGTAATAAACCAAGTCTGAAAAGTGACAGGAAATGTTCACGCGATGACTCACGCAGCCTGAGCTTGGTTGTAAGACTCAGCGGTGAGTTAAATGTGAAGGCGCGAGACCCATATTGATCATGACTTTGGCAAAATGTGAATCAGAAGGGGAGAAAAAGTTACATTTCCTGGCACAAAACCACGCCGCCTTCTTTTGTCAACATCTATGTCGACAACTCTTTGTAGTTATAGTCCTTTATTTTTGGATTCAATCAATGTTACGCTACTGTGAGAACAGACTAAATATATCCTCTGGGTGCATCTGCTGCTGCTGAGTCAAATGGAGAGGTTCGAGCCGAGCTCAGCAAAATAAATTCCTCGTTTCTCTCTCACCCTGTGTATAGGTTGACGTCACTTGGCTCCTTTTTCCCAAAATATGCTGCTAATAAATAACCCATTGGGACAGTGTCTGAAGTCGGTCCCCCACCACATAGTATTCTTTCATGCACACCTCTCCAAAAAGTATTCCGCTGTCCTCTATACTAGTCTGCATTTTAAATAACCTCTGACTCACTCCTTGTTCTGGGTAATGCGGATATTTTGCAAAATTAACTCCTTCCTTTGAACTCAGGCTTTTTATGCACATGCAGAAAGGCTCAGGTTTTCCAAAAATGTGGATTCTGTGTATCCACGTGTACATGTAGAATAAAGTATTAGCGTAACTATGACGTCACAGGTGCTAATAATGAAAATGCACCAATCAAAAACATCATCAACAATGATGGTCGTTTATTGGTTGAACTCCACGTGTTCCTCGTTGGTATTGTATCAATTCTCGACATGGACTTTATCACCACTGGGCATGATTGTTTGTTAGTTTCATTTTGAAAATCTGCTTTTGAATTTTGTATTCTAGGGATTGACCGACTATCCAAGAAATACTGATACTAAATGTAATTTAACAACATTTGCACTGGAATTTTTATTGTTTACATCTCTTCTGCAAATGCATACATATTGATTGGTAGCCTCATTAACAACAAATAATCTTTACGGCCCTCGAAAATCCTCAGTGTATCCCTATTGAAATTCCACTCTTAGATTAAATACTGTAAACCGTGACAAAAGCACTGAAGCAGACTCCGCCTCTTGGCTCCTCTCACGGTTGTGAGAATGGATCCCATTTTCTGGGGCTGATGTTACCTCAAAGCTGGACCAAGCTGAGTCGAAGCTTCACAGCTACTCCTGCCAGGACCTCTCCTCTGACAGGAGAGCCGTCAGTACACAAGGACCACACACACACACACACACACACACACACACACACACACACACACACACACACACACACACACACACACACACCTGACCCAATTTCTAAGCTACTGCACCATCTAGCAACAACAGCCGGAGCAACACACACCAACAAAGTGCCAAGAAAACAAGTAAGAGCGTAATCCTTTCTGGTCCCTCCTGGCAAAACGGTTTTCCCCACAGTGTCCCCCTCCTCTTCACTCACTCATCTGTAATTTTCCTCGTTCATTCCCTCATTGTGGACAACCTATTTTTCCTTTCCTCTCCTTTCTGGCCCTCTTTTCCAAATGAGTACCATGCCCGGACATTGCCAAAACCAACAACCCCCAAAAATCCAACTCAACCCCATCGCTTGATCCGTCTTAGAGCCCCCACTCCAAGCAGAGCGCCAACTCTCCATTCCAAACTTGCCCCTTTAATGATGCCAAAATGTCAGACACAACCACATGCGCCCACAATTGCCCTGGATCCACACTTATCCACAATATCCACTCAACCCCCCACCCTCCATGAGCACAAAGCCAAGCCCCAGCTGCATCCCTGACCTTCATCCCCACACAAGATCAGCTTCATCAGCAGCTCCAGATGCCACCGAGTGCCAGACCGGATTAGCTCACTTCAGGCCAGAGGGGTTGCACTTCCTTCCTCTTACCCTCTGCCCGAAACTGTGTCCTTAAAGCCCTTTTTCCTCTGACTGATCCCCTGCCACCAAAATGAACAATGCGTCCTCAGTGTACAAGGTGCGATCAAAAGTTCTGTGACAGTTCCTGTGGTGGACAAACGGAGCAATAACCTTCAGGATGCAGGTGTAAACTGTGACCTATCGTGCGCTTTGTCCACGGACCTCAACTTGGAGCAGAACTTCAAATTCTGTCAAACTCATGTTCAGGATCATCGTGGTCCATGACCCGGAGTCCAAAAATCAGTCTCCAAGACCCAAAATGGAACATCAGCTGCATAGCGTGACCAAGAGTATCCTCATCTTTGGCGCTCTCAGGATTGGGGACTGCAAATTCGTCCCACACAGTCTCACTGTCCTATATTGCGCTAAGGCGTGAAAAAGAGGACATCCGGTGCGAACAACCTTAACTGTGGCGGTGATATCAATTGGCAATGACAAAATGCCCACTCACAGCGTGGGCTTTGGCTCCAGCCACACGATCATAGCTGTCCACTTGGCCTACTTGTCAGATTTGGCTCCCAACTTCTTCTTCTTCTTTTTACCCCTAAAATGAAATTCAATCTAAAGAGTTGCCATCCTGACACAGTGGAGGAGATCCAGAGTGTGCCGCAGATGGTGCTTGACACACTTTCCGAATTGGGCTTCAAGGGGAACATTCCAATCAAGATATGAGCGCTGGGAGCCGAGTGTCGCTGCACTAGTTGATTACTTTGAAGGGGATGGTTTCCAAAAGGAAATCTGCTACAGATTTGCAGATTAAGTCCCGCACTTGAAATCAAGGAACAAATGAGGGAATGTAGGACACGTGTAGATGTAGTTAAGATTGTGTTGAACTTCAATCAGTGCTGTGGAAACACTGGATGGTTCTGGTCTTTAGAGGTTACAGTTCTGATCCTTACCTGACGGACATGGAGAACTCTCCAGGAGCACTTTCACTCTCTCTGACCAGGAAAGCTCCACACTCCCTGTGTCTGAGCCGACTCTCCGCCACACCTCGAGATATACGGCCGGCAAACCAGCTGGAAATGAAACCAGAAAGTAAATAACAATGATATAAAGAGGTCAGTGAGGCTACTTCTTTATGCACGGTGTGTAATATTTAAATGCATCCAAGTCGGGGTTTAGGCTTTAGGTTCTGCAAAGGCCTTAAAACCTCAGATCAGCTGACAAATGCTGGCAAAGTTATTTTTAAACGCAGCTAAATATGCACACAACACAAATCCCAGGGTGCTGGATTTCATTTGTCAGTGGTGAAGCGTAAGTAACAGTGTCATTTCTCATGTTATTATTTTGTGCATTAGTCTGGCTTAGTCGAGCGGTTTGCGCGGACGCAACTCTTGCATAAATGATGTTTTGCTTTCATGAACCTTTGCGCTAGTCGCTCCGATGACTCATCAGAGCGGGTGCAGATTGGGTATATGGTGGACGATTAAAGGGCGATTTTGGTCAAGGTCGCGAGATCAGTGTTCCCGGGGGGGGGGTTCTATTTCATGGCTCTGTGAAGAAATGCTAAGGGGAGAGTAGAGGTTCCCTCGCAATTCCCATCTGACAACGTATCTCCCCGTGGTGCTAGCAATCTCCGCGTGGACCCTACATCAGTGCTCATTAGCGAGCGCGAGCCGCTGCAATGGCTGCGCTGTCTGTTTGTAACAGTGAGAAGTAGAACCCAGCTGGCGAGTGACCATCTGATGGAGATTCAGGGTGTACCAGCAGCTTCACTGTAAACACACACTCGCGCACACTTTTAAACGTGCATTGTGTGTGATTATGTAAAGTCGTGAGTGCGTCCCTCCGGGTAGGCTGCCTTATGCCGGAGTGCAGATGTCCAAAGCAGAGCAGAAAGCGCCCGAAGCGGTGCGCACACACTCACTCACTGATGAGCTGTTTACACGGACCAGAGCTGGACGTGTGAAATGTGTTCGTCTGCTTTACAAATGAAAATGTTTGCGTTCGTGCGTGTGTTTGTGTCTTGCACTTCTTGTATGGATCCCTTTGAGGTGTTGGCTTCACACTGGAGGGACGGTCTGGGAAAATGGTGTCATGTCAACGTTATGGTTAAGACTTGAGTTCATTGTTTGGGTTGGCGCTAGTTTAGCTGTAGGCTTAGCTTAGAGGTACAGTATGCAGTATTTTCTTATGGTTTGTTGTGCACAGGGCATTGTAGGTGGCAACGTCGGAGTAGATATGCATTAGCGCTTAGTCTAATTAGTTTGCTAAATAATGGGTTAGCTTGACGTTTGTATTATGAATAGACCAAGGCCTACTGGCGCCGCATAGGAAGAGGAGGGGGGGCCAACTTTGATTGTTGTGTTTACAAACACCTTCCTGCAAATCCCGCAGACTAGTGTGTATGAGTGTGTGTGTGTGTGTACTCACGCATGTGGCCGCAGGTTGATGTAGTTTTTGGGCACAAAGCCTTTTCTGCTGTGGAGCTCAGCCGTGTACCAGTTGGGATCATCCTCCATGTTGGTGATCTAGGAATGAAGAAATACACACTCACGGTATGAATTCTTCTTATTCCTACATTTGATTGGTTTTGAACAACTTTAGAAAGCTTAGGAAGTGATGAGGTCACTGTAAGACATACTGATCTGTCCCACTTTCACCCCTTTTATCAGCACAGTCACCCAAAATCCTCTCTATCTTTTTAATCCAGCTTTGAGGTTCCTTATCATTTCGGATGCTTTAAACTGTTATTTTGTTTTGCTCTGCTCGGCTGCTGGCGGTGACATAAACCTTAGTCTCTCCTTTATCAGCCCTGCAGAGCTGAAACAGTCCAGCAGTAGCCGATCAAACCTTCCAGGGTTATTGTCCTGCTCCATCACTGTCGACCGACCATGATGTTTCCTCGCATCCATTCACAATGTCACTATGCAGCGCCCATATCCATAACACTGTGTCTTCTTCACAGAGAAGATCCTACTTAAGTTCGGTTGGGTTGATTTTTTTTTAATCAGTGTTGTGTGGCGATGGTGGTATAGTGGTGAGCATAGCTGCCTTCCAAGCAGTTGACCTGGGTTCGATTCCCAGCCATCGCAGATCTCCACTTCTTTTCAATCTCGTTGTGTATAATGACAATAAAGGCATTCTATTCTATCATTGTGCAACCGCGGAGATGTGAACCAGCTCCAGTGACTCATTATGGCCTGTAGCTGTTTGTCCTGCTTTCACATTCACCACTGATCACTGTGGGTTTTGCCTCCAGACGTCTTTAACCAGATTAATTTGCAACACTTGCAAAAACAAAATAAAAAAATAAAAAAAAGAAGCTATGTGCAAGTCAGCAATTCCAAAGTCTTTTGAGATCTCTCTGTTGTGAAGCGTGTTTGACATTAGCAGCTGCTTTTCAGTTGTCTGGGGTACGTTTGTATATGAGCATTCACGTCGTTATATTCTGATTCGATACAGATCAGATTTAACAGTTTATATTCATAACAAGTGTTTTGAATTTTATGCTGATACAGCTGTTCTCAGAAATACTTTTTACCTGAGTCATCATCAACAACAGAAAACATCACATCATGTGCATTAGCAAGAAGCAATATTGAAATCCAACATGACGTGATATGGAAGTGGAAGAACTTGCAGTTCCCAGGATGGCCACTTGGGGCTGCCACCAAAGGCAAGTCAATCCCCATAGACTCCCATGTTAAAATGGTCAACTTTAAGAGGTGAATTAAACATGTGAACAAACTACGGCTCCTGTGACAGCTGTGCTAGGGCTGAATTTCCTTCTAACTCACTTATTTTGGTTCTATCCAGCTTTTCAATTGTGCTTAAATAAGGGGCGTGGCCTCTTGAGTGACACCTGGGCCGACCTGGCACATAGGTTGGATGTAGACCCATCCCAGACCTCAGAATAGACACATATGGTCCCAAGGCCTTTAATGGTATTCATGTCAGATGATGACCTCACTGTATTTGAAGTGAATTCCAAAGGCTCCACTTTCTTTTCCGTCGCCTCCGTCCATCAAAAAAGTTCCCCCGGTCTCCCCTCTGCCCTTCCCAACTTTATTTCACGCACCGGCTCCTTCCTTGGTTCCACTGCACATTTGTATCAGGGCGTTTTTTTATTTTTTTATTTTTTTTAATGTGCTTCATGCAGGACCATGGAGTGATTTACTGCTCATAGCATCCATCACAGACTTGAGTGATTGGCCATTATTCGCACGTCACTCTCACGTCCGCGCCGACTTACTCGACCGCAGCTGCGGTTAATTCATCACCGTGACCTTTTTCCAAGTCGGCGTGTGAAATAAAAACAGTAGCACTTCCCTCTCCTCTCACCTCATCTTCTCGCTCCCTCCTCATTTGCTTTATCCGGAATTTTTCCTCTCAATTCCTCTTTCGCCCCCGGGGCCACGTTAACATCTACAGCTGCTGCAGCTCTTTTTCCTCATCCTGACTGCTCCTCTGTTCATTAGTGGAATAATCGCTGATTGTTAAAGGCGCAGTGTGTAGGGTTTTGTGATATCCTGTACTGAATTTGCATGTTGTGGTTGGATTCACCCATTTCTGACAATGCAAATAATGACACCTGAATCTTACACACTGCACCACATCCTTGCTAATGTTTGCATCACTCATGTAGTCCATCCTGGCAGAGAGCTGCGTGAGTCCAAGTTTAGCCAAATCTATAAATAATTCCCTCCTTTCATATTTTCTGAAGCTCTCACTTCATCCCCTCGACTCCACTCTTCATTCTGCAGGTTACAGTTTCTATAGTAGTACCTGGATTTCAATATTTAGTAGGTCCCTGTGACTTCATACACTTCATGTTGTATTAATATTACCTGCCTGAGCTGAGCTTAGGGATGTGAATCAGTCGAGTTTTTTGTATTTTCTTGTATTTGGCTGTGCGCCCACTACGACCCCACCTGAGTGCTATTCCTGGGATTTGACCGGCTGCCACCACCAGAGTGGTGGCACCATCCCAAGCCCCAATTGAAATTCCAGATTGTCACACTGACTGGTTTTAGATTTTGGAGAACAAAAGAAATCGCTCCACTTTTTTGTACGCGTGTCCCGTGGGTCAAACTTGGCCACGTGCGGCAGCTTTGCGAGCTTGAAACAGCGAGAGTGTGTTGAATTTAGCTGTGAAGCTATTTTTATTATTTATTTCATGAGCCCACTCTCCACTCGCCACCGATAGATCACATGGCTGCTGCACAACAGGAGATAAATGGAATAATGTTCCCCAGAAGGATGAGACATCTATTTTGGCTTCAGAGTGTGAGGAGAGACGCTATGGGACCTAAATAAAGACTTTTATTTTGAAAGTGAGAGTCTGTGAATAGAAAGAGCTTAAATCACAATTAAATTTTTTATTTTTGTATTTAATATGATTTCAGGTCATGTCAGTAAGGAATAAGTAAATGAAACTTCTATTTGCAGAAACAGTGGATGCATGAGGTCATGGGCTCAATTCCCAGCCTCAGATGTCTGTTGCTTTGGATATAAGGGCTTACTGAAACTGTAGAAATGGAATATAAAGTAATAATCATGATGTTTAAAAAAAATAATAAATAAAAAAAAATAAAAATTACTCAACTTGTTACTTTAGAATGAGCCCTAAGGAGCATGTCCTCTCCACGGTGGCGGCCATGTTGGACCATCAATAGTCCAGAATGGACAAAGTAAACACCACGATGATCACTGACGGACAACATAGGTTTACACCTGCATACCTGGAGTGATGGGTGAGATGCTGCATGCAACCAGGGGTGGGTGTACGTCAGTTTGAATGCATGAGGTCATGGGTTCAAATCCCCGCTTCTCCATCCACCCTCAGATGTATGTGTCCCTGGATAAAAGCGTCTGCTGAATGAAATAGTAGAACTCCACCGCTAATTAGATGTAATATTTCTACATTTTGCCTGATTCCAGACCTTGAAGCTGTAACAAACTACCTAAGCCGCGTGTGACCCACGCGTGAACCAGAGCTGTTTGACTAAGAGAAGACGGCAGTGGGAGGAGAGAGAGCGGATAGAGTGAACAGCGATATTAAACTCCTTGTTCCCATTTTATCATCGTAATAAACGAGTCAGTGTGACTCAATGTTGTGCGCTGATCAAAGCGAAGCTCGACTCCCCCCCGGAGCCGCGCCCCCCCCCCCCCCCCCCCCCCCCACAAAAAAAAAGAAAAGAAGTACATGTGGATTGGATTTACAAGTATTTGGAAAAGAATCGAGTTCTATCTGCGTATGAGTATTCCAGGGGAGTGGAGAGTGATTTGAATTCAGCGACACAGCGATAAACTAAATACCATTTCCTTTTGTCTGTAATACTGGAGCAGAGCATGTCAGGGATGAATAATCATAATAAACTCCTGCATACGATTAAAGGTAAATTCCACCCCGAGGCCTTTCCATCTTCCTCAAGTTAAAAAAATGGGTGACATGTACAAGTGGCCACGGCCCATAAGAGGAAATTGGTTTTGCTGCGTCTTCTTCTTCTGTGGTGGATTTATCTGCATATGTGAACAGCTGGTGCCACATTGTGAGTCTAGAGAGGGGCTTTCATTCTGAGCTGCCTGCTCGTGTCTTCCAGGGACAATTTTCTACGACAGTAATTTCCAGCTGTGCAGAAAGTGACTCGGCGTCAGAGGAATAACAAACGAAAGATGAAGAGAAAAAAAATTGTTTCGCTCCTTTAAAGGTGCGGTGCGCACGATTTGGTGACACCCAGAGGTGAAGTTGCATGCTGTGTCCATCACATCATCCTTCTGAACATGCAGGAGAACCTATGGTCGACTTCACTCGTCATCGAAACTGAAAACCATGTTTAGTACGTCCACTTTCACTTCTGCAATTCGGAAACACCTGATTTATAAGACATCCTATACTTATATATATATACGTATATATATATTTATATATCGCTATATATTGGCCAGTTTCCTGGCAACCGGCAGAATGTCCAGGAAGTTGCCGCTCCGGTTCAAGACATATAGACATGGATACGGTGCATAAGCGCGGCTAAGTATGGCCAAGTGACGTAAGTGTTCATCAGTGAGCGTTACAGATGTTAGCGGACAGATGCTGACGATATCCGTTCCCCCCCGCTGTTTCTCGCTCTCTGTGGCAAAAGCTGCTGCTGGGCTCCTGCTACATGTTCACCATGTACGTATGTAACATCTCGTCTCACATGCATTTTTAAAGATGTAAATAATAGGTTGCTATTTTTGTTCTTGGGGTGGAATTGAACTATAGAACGTCATAATGTGATGTGTGTGATACGTTGGTTGCAGGCTTTAAATACAACGATAATCAGAGTATGATGTGTCTCCTGCGTGCTCAGGAGGGTGAGAGGGTGAGGTGATGGATACAACATGTAACTTCACCAGCAGATGTCACCAAATCTTACACACTGCACCTTTTAAATAACAAGGCAGTTCAACTTGCACTGTCATATGAATAAGTTAACTTTGATCCCTGAGATTTTGATTCAAAAGTCATTTTGCTTTAAGAAAATTCTTTTTGAAAAATCACATCTTCATATTAAAGGTGCAGTGTGTAGAACTGAGTGACATTTAGTGGCCCTGTTCTCTCGCTCAGAGGAACCTACAGCAGCGTTCAGTCGCCCATAAAACTTTTTTAAAGGTGTTTTAGTTTGTCCATTCTCAGCCACCGTAAAAACATGACCTCTGTCACCTAAATCACACACACTGAACCTTTACGAGAACTAGACTGGTGAGTGGTGACTGTACTGTGGGAGTGAGACAAGGTAACATGGGGTGGACAGTAGTGCACTATTCAGTTAATCAACTTTGAATCAAGTACAAGAGCTGTGGATGCTAAAGTTATAGATGGATGGATCCATAAATAGATCGATTGATCGATTGATTGATAGATCTGTCTCTTACCTTGAGCATGTCTCCCTTGTTGAAACTGAGTTCATCGCCCTCAGTGGCACGAAACGTATACAGTGCCACTGCCTCCATGCCGAAACCCCCTCACGCACACACACACACACACACACACACACTCTCAAACACACACCTCGGGGACCCCCACTGTTGCCCCTGACACAGGGACAAGGGGGCGGAAGGCTGAGGGGGTCAACAAATGCTATGGAAAGGTTTTTCAAAAGGACGAGATAAGAGAGAGGGAGAGAGGTCTCGGGCGTCCGCTGAGCTTGAGAGAGCGTGCGAGAAAGTCAGAGCGGAGGAGGAGGAGGAGACGGAGAGTGAGCTCGCTGAGGGGGGAAGAGACGACTGGCTGCTGCTCGGCAACACACTGCCATGAGTAACGGAGAGAGAGAGAGAGGGGGGGGGGGGGGGGGGGGGCCACCTCCAGGGGGCCTGGGGGGGGGGGCACATTCAGTGTGGCTTTTGTGGTTTCTCTCTCTCTCTCTCTCTCTCTCTCTCTCTCTCTCTGTTGTCTGAGACGTCGGTGTGTGTTTATTTCTTTAGAAAAAAGTGCGCTCATGGTTCCTCAGCATCATTTCCCACCTCCCACCTCCCACTTCCTGCTTCATCCATAAATGGGCAACGAAGCGGAGCGCAGGTAGAGCTGGGTGTGGGGCTCCACTGTGTGGCTTTTGTGGTTTCTCTCTCTCTCTCTCTCTCTCTCTCTCTCTCTCTCTCTCTGTTGTCTGAGACGTCGGTGTGTGTTTATTTCTTTAGAAAAAAGTGCGCTCATGGTTCCTCAGCATCATGCATCATTTCCCACCTCCCACTTCCTGCTTCATCCATAAATGGGCAACGAAGCGGAGCGCAGGTAGAGCTGGGTGTGGGGCTCCATGGGGCTGTCTCGGCATTCATAGCAACATGCCAGGTGGGCCCAGGTGCCCCGCCCCCCCCCCCAGAGGCCACGCCCCTTCATTATGCACAGTGCCGAACCTCGATAGAATCAAAACGAGTGAGTTCGAAAAATCTCTCACCCCCAAAGTTGGTGAACATGGGAGTCCATGGGGATTGACTCACTTTTGGGTCCAGCCTCGAGTGGCCACCCTGTGAACTGCACATTTTTCTACTTCCGTGCCGGCCGCATCCGTTAGACGCCACCAAATCCTGCACGCTGCACCTTTAATACGCCCTCTAACAAAGAAAAACAAAGTTGAACAGCAGGAAAACATGTTCCATGACCTGTCCAGGAAATCCCCCGTCAGCTGCTGGCTTGACTCAGCCGGTAGACGAGGGATCGCCGGAGCGATAGAGGAAGGCTGGATGGACGGGACAATAGAAGAGGAAGAGGAGGAGAGGAAGTGGAACTGCGTCTGAGCTCCAGGGCCAAAGCTCCACTCTTCACCTTCCTGAGTTCAAGTGCAATTCAGAGAGGATCGGAGGATCCATTTATTTGGGCGTTTAATTCAACTCCGGTGTTTTGAATTTGAATAATTATTGTTTCTGTGCAACAACCCCTTATTATCACATCGGTCGCCCACACGCCGCCGTTCGCTTTATGCAAATATCGGGGACTTTTCTCCTCCTACGAAACGACTTAGTGTGTCCTCGTCTCGGTGTAAACACAGTTGTGTCGCTCACAGCTGTGGTGCATTGTTGAACCCACAGCTCCGTCTAATATGCACGCTCCTACTGCTCTGTTCTGCCTGAGCGACACCAACATTTCATCCTGTCAGAGGCACTGATGCAGAGGCTGTGAAGTAGGTGAACAGGTGTGTTCACATGTGTGTGTATGTGTGTGTGTGTGTGTGTGTGTGTGTGTGTGTGTGTGTGTAAGGAAGTGGGCAAAGCAGTGGAAAAGCAGGTTGGCACAGAGTCTCTCTACTTCCATTCCACGTCAGTGACAGCGCGGTCTCCCACCATATGTTTTGTTTAAAGGGCCAGTTCCTCATCAGTTTTTAAATTTTTTTTTTAAGTGGGCGGGATTAATGTCTCTCCTTCGCAGCAGAGAAATATTAACACTGACTATTTACATTTCCTCTCTTTCTGTTGTTTCAAATAGCATATGTCAGCTTTGAGGTGTGTGTGTGTGTATGTGTGTGTGTGTGTGTGTGTGTGTGTGTGTGCAAACATAGAGGCAGGCTGATCCTCAGAAGGTTACTGAATTATACATTTCAAGATATGTTCTCACTTAATGCTTTTGTAAGAGTCATAAAAGTGGAATAATATAAATGCAGCCTGTGATGGAATCTGTTAAAAATCCCATGAAGCTTAAAGGTGCAGTGTGTAAGATTTCTGCCATTTCTGTCACCACTAAAAATATGACAAAACAATAACATACTTAAATGAACCCATTGTTGTATGTTTACATGTGCAGCGGGTCCTCTCTGGCCGCCATGTTTTTACAGTAGCCCAGAGTGGACACACTAAACATATTTTGAATTTTAATGACAGCTGAAGTCGACCACAGGTTCAGAGGGATGACGGTGAGGTGCTGGATACAACATGCAACTTCACGTCTGTACAGGTCACCAAATCTTACAGGGGGGGGGGGGGGGGGGGGGGGGGGGGGGGGGGGGGGGGGGGGGGGGGGGGGGGATTCTGAGAGCAGGTGGGCGGTGGTGTTTCATATTGATTAGATGTAACGGCATTTTAAATCAAGGTTCACCAAAAGCCAATTGCACATTGAAGGACACACTCGACAGCAGGGGCTCTGAGAGGAAGACCTAAGTTTTACGAGCTGTGACATGATGAAAAGTCAATCTCTCCTGACCTCTGCTGGCTGAACGTGGAACGGCAGGAAATACAGTAGAATCCAGATGCTGGATGTCAGACCTCACCTGGGATGCATTGTCTGACCATTTTCCATTTGCACTGTTCATATTTGCACAATCTGAAACTGAGGCTTGATACTGAACTGAAAGCTCGTTTGATAAAACCCAAGGAGACGTCGATAAGAAAGCGCAGGATACAGTGATTGGTACGTTCTTTAAAATGCCAAGGTGACACTGCATGGAGGCTAATGCGTGTTTGCTTTTGGCGTATGCTATCAATTTTTAAGTGCTGGATCAAGAATTTTTATTTTTTTCATGACACCGCAAAAAAAGAAATCACATTGAGCTGTTTTTGATTACACATATTCGAGGCACTAACAGGCTCAGCGTGTAAGATTTAAGTGAAATGATTGCACGTTCTGATGGGAGAAATAGTTGAAATAAATGTATTTGTGGAAACGGAAATCCACCATTTACATTGCATGAAGTATGTTACATTTATGTCGGCAAAACAATTCTTTTGGAAAGTGACCCTGGAAGGTCGAGGTGAGGGGTCTGCAGGTGCAGCATGCAAATAAACCCATTAAATCCCGCACACTGTACCTTTATTTGTTGACATACAAAGGTACACCGACAAAACCCTGCCCTCTCCTTGTCACCTGGAGTGTTGACGGACAAACACCCGCTGGTATATGATCCCATTTTTAGTCAGATTGTATCTGCGCTCAACATTGACTGTGTCAGCGTGTTCCAGGCGTTCTGCTGCGAATAATCAGGCTGCTTGGATGTCTTGCATGATGCCTCTCATAAAAACCAGTTCTTCCAGGTTTGGCCTCTCGGCATTACAGACTCTAACAAATAGTTTTGGGCAAACATCATCGAGGTACCACCTATTTTTTCTTCGAGCGCTGTTTTACAAATGGCCGACCAGGTTTTGCCCTGTTGGCCGCCGTCTCACGCGGAGCGCAACAACTGCTAAATCAGCTCGGCTTCGGCTTCCTCTGGCTTATCCTGTGCTCCTGACAGAGCAGCGAGGGTGCAGGGTAAACAAAGAGGAATGAAACCGTCTGCATTATTTTAATGACCAGAACAAGTTCTCTGTCACCACATTGGCGAGCCAGCAGTTGGGGCGCCGGCAGGGACGCAAACCTGTGACACCTCGGATCCCTCTGCTTCTATTTTTAAGCGACACACATCTGCAGCACCTATCTATTCATAGCTCACCATAGACTTTTCAGGCAATCGTCTCATGTCTATTTATAACACCTGATCTGACTGGCTGTTTTACATGTGTGTCCACAGAGTGTGTCCCCTCCCTTCATTATAGCCCCGTGCTGATGAGACACGGTTGCGCCGTGGAAGTGTTCGAGTGCAGGAATGTTGTCCTGTGGCACGCACTGACACACCTGTAACACACACACACACACACACACACACACACAGGCGCTCACACACAACCCTCTGGTGAGGGCACACGTATAATGCACCTTCATAACCAGTATCAGGATTCATTGCCAAGTGTGTTTTCACAGGGCCTCAGAAACTATGTTTCGGCCCCTATTTGGTCCTCTAGTCCTCAAATAAGTAAATTAATTAAGCAAAAAAATATTAATTTTATTGATATGTAAATAACCTAGTGTATTTGCCTTTTTCTGAAAAAGGAAATGAGAAATTACTTGGTGAAGTTTCCTAAGAGAAACCTGATTTACCTGAGAGGTGTGTTTGGAGCAGCCAAAACAAAAGACAGATTATTAAAGGTGCAGTATGTAGGATTTGGTGTTAAATTTCACATGCGAACTTCACCCCTGAACTCACCTCTCAGTAATATTCCCTGCTCGGTAATATCATTAAAAATTAAAAATGTGTTTAGTTTGTTCATTCTGGGTTAATGTACAGACATGGCGGCCCTCGTAGAGAGGCTCCACTCCTGTTGTGAATATAAAGAGCTTGTTCTAGGGTCATTATGGCATTATGCCATGATGCCTACATCAGAGACACTTACTTGTCTCACAATGAAAGGATTAGAAACCAGAGTCTTTGACTAAATAGGAATTGCTGCTTTAATAGTTACTTAGTTGTCCCTGAACTGTGTATATCATCTACCTGTTGTTATTACACCTCCGACTGAATGCACGGAACCCATTCATCTCCAGGTGATTACAATTTTTGATTTCATTGTATTATTATTTCAGTACATGTTCACCTAAATGTTACACACTGCCCCTTTAATCTGCCTAATGAGCCCGATCTGTGGCATGTCACTCAAACTTATAACAACATAGACTCAAAGGGTGACTTGTCAGTGAAATAGGCCTGTAATGTTGCATGTGGGGGGTGGGGGGTGAGTGTGTGTGTGTGGGGGGGGGGGGGGGGGGGGGGCGTCTGTGTGCCCCATGTCGAGTCGAACCAAGCCGACCCAGGTCACACCCTTCCCAGCCAACCCTCCTCCCACCACTGCCCGCCATGTTCTGGAGGAGGAGATACGTGTAGCCTGCCTGGCTTTAGCTGGCTTAGCATTAGCAACACAAAGCTAGGCGGAGGCGCAACAAGCTCCTTGGACGCCCGAAATAAGTACTCACACCACAGCTTTCCCTCCCCTCTTTGGAATATCTCGCGTGGGGTCTACACCCCCAGGATTTGAAAATATACACAAGCTGCCACGACGCATAAAGAACCGGTAAGTTATCTTTGGGGTTACAGGACGGACGAGTTGTTTTTGTTTTTTTCCCCCCATAGTGTCCTGTAATCCTGTTTTCTCTGGTGATGTCTCCACCGAGCACCCGTCTGGGTTAGCTTGGTGGGTCGCTAGCTAGCCTAGCATGCTACATGGCTATCTTGGTGCTGAAAAGACGTTGCAGGGGGGGCTAACAGAGACTTGTTGTGTTATCCACTTAAGGGGAATATTGTGACTCCTTTACAATCTCCCTATTCCACTCGAGGGGATCAACAGTTGTGTCGCCTGAGCCTAACTCTGGTAGCCCGGGTTGCGGCGTGCTAACCCCGACACTAGCTCCGCCAGCATTCATCCAACTTTTTCCCAAAGCCAAGTTTTGGGGGACGTTGTCAGGAATTAGCCCGAGCCAGCGACTGTGTCTCTCGGCGCTAACATAAACGTCTGCGGCCAACCCGAGTTGAACAAAACACACAGCAAAACTTTGTTTACGTTGGAGTTTACACTTTTAAAGCAGCATTAACTTTCAACTATAACGCAAGTTGTTCGCTAGCGTATTTTGCTAGCGAACACTTGACGCAACTTTGCTCTCAACTCGCTAGCATTAGCTTTAATCACCACACGCTATCTGTCTGAGCCGAAACCACCGATGTGTATATCCACTTTAAGGACAGCTTAGACAATCATTTAGTTGAATTTAACCGAATTAATTTGAGCTGCGGCTGTTTGTGAAGCAAAGCGGTCGTCTCGGCTAAAGCTACTTTAGCTTGGGTGCTATCAGTGACATCGATTTAAGGAAACGCCGTGATTTGTGCGTGTATGCGGCTAAAGAGTGGCTCGATCGTGATTTCTCAAACGTTTTACTCGTATAGCTGTGTTCATACTCCATATTGTGATTCAGACAGCGTCTAAGTTGAACCACATTGTTGTGAATCGTCAAGGTAAAACTTGACGTCCACAGACATTCCTCACGGTGTGGGCGCTGGTCTGTTTACACACTCGGTTAAACCGGCTAACCCTGCACGTTGATGTGTATCACCGCAAGGAATCGCAGGTTTTTGTGTATTTTATTCAGAGAGCGGAGGTATGGAGAGAATGTTCTGGTCAGAGCTGCAGCGAGCTCACACAAACGTGGCTGGAGATAGGGGCAGGGCTTTGTCTATTGTGCGGACGATCAGTCAGTCACAGTGGGTGACAGATGCATCATCACCGTCCTCCTCCCGTCCCGACTTGGCTTTGTCTGTCTCCCCTCGGCCGGGGCCTGGAAGGACAAAAGGCGGGATGACATGCGGATCAGAAGGTGGCATCTCACTCCTGACTGATCCCCCCTCATTGCGCCCCGTCTCTGCTCATCAATACTCACGTACTCTTAAAGTCACTCAAGGTGATGCTAGATTGCTCATAACGTAGGCTCGACTTGATTTTTGCCCTGCAGTTTGGAGCTTAAAGGGACAGTGTCTAAGCTTTAGTGAGATCTGAAGTGGGGAAGTTGCAGCTGAATACCCCTTAAAGCAGAGAACTCATGGTGGTCTTGAGTTGTCATTAAGAAGGCAAAGCTAAATGATACTGCCAACTATTGTGGGTCACCTTTGTACAGACGTTCTCTTGAAGCTGTCAACATAGAGACGACGGGTCCTTCCTTCATCGTCCGGCACACAGCTGACATTGGACTTTTCTATTCTAAAGGTTCAGTACGTTGGATTTTGCCTCATCAAGTTGATTCGCTTAATCCTTGAATATTCGTGGACTTGATGCAGCTGAAAGATTAATTTGTTTTGAGTTTAAAAGTAGCTAAATGTGGTTCCAGGACCGGTTGGGTTACTTCTTGTATCCCTTTGCCGCGTTTGTTCCTGTCAACCACAAACACATTCATAACATCTGCGTCTGGTTGTGAAAGCTGTCTATCTGCAGATCAGCGATTCATCGCTCGCAGCATTCGCCTGCGTAGCGGGGTAGACCTGTTCTCCGTGCACTGTCTCTCAAACCCTAATGCTAATCACCACTTACCTGCCACATGCATGTGATTGCTGTCTTGCCTTCTTCTTCACAGACCGTCACTATCAATATTTAGCTCTCCATATATTCTTCAGTGTTAACTCAGCTGCCGCCACATCCCCTTTCCACTGACAGCAGAGAGGCTGCTGTCAAATGTTAATGCTTTTAGCCTCGTTTAAGCCGTAGACATCAATGTCTCCATCTCATTTTTCTTTGAAAAAGTAAACACGGCGATATCAAATGACAACAAAGGGATTTTTTTTCCTCTGCTGGCTACGATCCAGTCTACTCAAGTTAGATGAGATAATACTGTAATCGGCAAGCTCACAAATGCCTCACGTGGTTAAAACAAGATTACATAGCATGACTTAGTTAGAAGTTTCAGTTTACCATACTATACTACTGCGTAGTCCTCATTTTTTGTGGATGTGGTATGGTTAATGTTTCACTATCTATCTATTTCCAAGGTAATTTTCTCTTCTTGTGCCCATTCACAAAACCCTGTTTGACCTTTTAATTAAACCTCCTCGGCAACAACAATTACTTGGGTGGTCCTGTTGTGTGTTACACGGTCTATTTTTATCTCTGACAAGGAGATTATATTTTCATCCTTATCCATTTGTTGTTTTTTGGGTTGATTTGAGTTTCAAGCGAGATTCTACAAAAGCAACCGAGCAGATTTCTACGAAACGGTAATGGATGGCTGCAGTGTGGACCCACCATTCATTCTTTTTTTTTGTGGATCCAGGAAAGTAAACATTGTGATTTCTTTAAGTGTGTCCCATTTGGCTCAGCTTGGCCTTGCAGGGGCTGTATGGGATTGAGGGAGTTGTCTCATTGAGGATCTCACCATGTCAAGCTGCCACAAGGTTTGAGATTGGATGCATGGATGGAAGAGTTCATGGTGTCTTGCTCGAGCCTCTTCTGCCACCTGGCATACTGGCAGTCTGACAGGAACAATGATGCGCTCAGTCATAATGAATCTGCACTGACGAGTTAATATGTTTTTGTACACACACACATATATAGTATATTTATACAGACATAATTTCCCATGTGGCGTCTTCCTCTGGATCTTGGGGCCGGGGCGATCTCAGCAAAGCAGGACTGAAGTAAGGCCGGCTGGCTGCGTCTACTGGTGGAGGTTGTTCCGGGGTGTGTGTGTGTGTGAGAGAGAGGGGGGGGGGGTTGTTGGAATGGACAAGACAGACTCTCCTCTCTTCTTCCTGTCTGCCCTGAGTGAATAGGTGATTATAACAGCAGATGTGTCATTAGGTCTGAGCTGTATTCATACGGATGCAGGGGTGAGGAGGAGGGTGACGAGGGAGCGTTTAGAAGATGTGGTGGGGGGTGTGTGTGCTCCACAGGAATCACATTTCACTGGCGTTAAGTGAATTTACGGGATGTGCCAAGTTGTTTTCTTGCCCTCTCCTAAACACACACACACACACACGTTTCCTCAACCCACATCCCCCTCAGCTGTTTCTCCATGGCATTGCTAGGCAGGAAGCTCTCTGAAACAGATGCATGAAAATCCACACTGCTTTTGAAAATGAAGGAATTATATCCGGTTGTATTTAACATGAGATTTTCACACTTGTAACAAACTTCCTCTGCTCATGAAGGTTCTTGGTTTTGGGGCAAGTTGGTGCACGTTGTTGTTGGAATCAGATAAGTGTCTTCAGACAGGAGAGCAGTCTCAGAGAATTTAAACTATTCGAAACAGATTAGGACCATTTTCACTGGGAATGTCAATGAATCTAATATGGTGCTTGACAGAAGAGGACGATAAGTGTGTTTGTTCAACAGATTTACTCTGGATTAAAGTAGATCTACCTGACTAAATGATCCAACCAAGGCATTTCCAGCCAAGCCCAACCTGCATCACATCATATCTCATTTTAGTGACATCACTTTTTTTAATTTCCCAGAGGCCCAAATCATAAATACAAAGGGACCTGTGGGTAAACAGAAGAAGCTTGTATTTAAAATGAATACTATAGAATTTCCGTGGTACATGCTTGAGTATCATATATGGAACTCATTTACTCTCTTCACATTCCATAGTGTGTGTGTGTGTGTGTGTGTGGGTGTGTGTGTATGTGTCAGGAAGTGATTAGTAGCTGTGCTGCTGATCTGCTAGAAACAGGACGGAGGAGTCATCAGTCAGTCCTTTCGTCATCACCAGACTGGAAATGGTTCATCTCCTCTGCTGCTCACCATAGGGCGGAAACACATTTTTTGTCACTCATTGTTCCGATCTCTCTCATAGTAATAGACCGAATGTTCAAATTGAGACGGCGATAAAGACTCAGTAATGCTCTTTTTGTTTTTTCATGACATGAATCAACAAAACGTTGAATCTGCCGTTGCTAAAACAAGCAAATGCTTTTGGCTCTATGAAGACTGTTCAATCTGTGATTCATGAGCCCATCACAAATCACCCCGTAGCAATTCTAAGATACTATATTGTATACTATATTATATAGAATTAATATTTGGCGATAACAAAGTAATAATCATATATCATGAGTCGTAACGATGTTATATTGAAGTGTCAATATTTTTTTCATGCCCCTACAATTCAAAAAGGTACAGACTCCTAGTAAGATGATTTGTTTGTTTTTAAGCAGGTTATTCATTTTCAATTGTGTTCAGTCTATTTCCTATTTGTATTTTTTGCTTGTTCATCTTAAGGATCCTGTGTTTTGGTCCCAAATGATTTCCTGTTTGCTCCTGACAGCTTTTGTGTTTTCTAAGCTGCCACTTCTCGCCCACCCAGCGAGCTGCTTCACCACCTGAGGCTCTCTGAGCAGGAATAGCGTGGCCACACAGACCCGACCGCCCCGATTGATGCCATTCATTTTTCAACTCTCTTACCTTGTAATTTTGCAATCGAGTCGAGTTACCGTAAACTCGAGTGAGAGATTACAAAAGTGGAAACAACCACCCCTGCATTGTTATGATATAAAGGAGACAGGCTCTAAATGACTGCATGGAAATCAGTTGTGAAAGTAACTGACGTATTGTTTTGTCAAGTATTAAAAGGAAGGAACTACAGCTGTTCCTCTAAATGTGTCTTTTTGTGAACTGCACTCGTATTGGATAACAGAGTCCGTATTTCTCTCATACTTCTTAACACACAACAGGTAAAGAATGTCTTAAATCTGCCGCCTGCGTTTCTAAATACCGTAGTAGGAATGTTTTATTGTAAAATGGAAATGGGAAGTACCATGGTTTTAGTTTGGTTTGGTTTGTGTAAATTTAGCTTTCTTATTTCCCTGTGTACTAACCTGCGGTTTGTCTGCTTGTCCCAGGTGATGGCGTGGTCATGTGTGCAGCCAGCACTGTGTGTTTGGAGATGGTTTTAACAGACACTGTTTTGGAGGACTCAGGAGCACTGCACTGGCCTGGAGAAGCCTCTTAAACAAACTGTAGAGTAGAAGACTTATCCGCACAAACTCCACAAAGAGTGTCACGTGGATTGCAAACTCCCGGTCACATCCCCTCTCTTCTCAGTGAGCGTGCCGTGTACAGCATCTTTTTTTTTTTTGTGTTCGTCGTCTGTCCCACCTCCACCGCCACCATGCCAAGCTCCACCATCCGCCGCCAGATGAAGAACATGGTGAACAACTACTCCGATGCGGAGAAGAAGGTGCGAGAGGCCACCTCCAATGACCCGTGGGGCCCGTCATCCTCCCTCATGTCAGAGATCGCGGACCTCACCTACAACGTGGTGGCCTTCAGCGAGATCATGAGCATGATCTGGAAGAGGCTCAACGACCACGGCAAGAACTGGCGCCACGTCTACAAGGCCCTCACCCTGCTCGACTACCTGATCAAGACCGGCTCGGAGCGAGTGGCGCTACAGTGCAAAGAGAACATCTTTGCCATCCAGACTCTGAAGGACTTCCAATACATTGACAGGGACGGCAAAGACCAGGGCATCAATGTCAGAGAGAAGAGCAAACAGCTGGTGGTCCTACTTAAAGACGAGGATCGCCTCAAAGGAGAGAGGTAAGAACTGGGGTTGGGTATTGACCCGGGCCGGTGTTTTAAAGGTGCAGCGTCTCAATTTTTGCATAGAATTACGAAACTATTATATTTAGACATTTTTACATGTTGTGCCTTTTCAAATTTAGCACTGGTACATGACCTGATCACTCTTTTTCAGTTCCTCACCTCTCCCCAACTACAGATTTCCTCCACTTAGACGCAACATTAGCCATCAGAATTTTGTATTTGAGTTCAAGTGCAAAAGACGACCCAACCCTAGATGTTACCTTGTTGCATGGTGAGAACATACCTCGTGCTAGGTGATGTCACAAGCAGTGGTTTTCATGGTAACCAGTCATGCATCGCTGCTAATGGTGGTTAACACACCTGGCTCGTCAGCTGTGTCTACATCCTCTCTCTCGGCTTATTGTGACGTTCGATCCGACGGACTTGCACAACCACAGTGCAGTTTTGCAACTCACCACCGTGCGTCATTTCAAGTGAATGAGCAGCGTTCCTGTGGGAGCCTCCTGCACATACACGAGTCTTGTCCTCTATTGTAATAGTTTTTACAAAGGTTTGCGCATGTGTGACAACAGCAAGATAATTATATATTATTTGTCCCTTTACTCTAAAACAGCCCCTTAAAAGTTGACGAGGGGAATCGTTAGTCAAGCAGACAATGGTTTTTTAGTGCATGATGGAGGTGGAGGTAACATGATGTGTTTACCTTTCCCCTTCATGACCAAACCCTACTAGACCTTGGTTCGTCCTCCATAGTCAAACACTGTCACATCAACTTTGTCATCCACACTGTTAAAGTCTTTGATGGAGAGTTCAGCTCAGCTCCCAGACGTGTGTCTGCTCCCTGGTGAGTTCAGATCAGGTCATACATGCGTGAATAAGTCATTCCTGTATTACGCCATGAGTGATCTGTGCTGGTCCCCTCCTCTCGGCTTCTACTTGTATATTATTTGTTCAATAACTGAGAATATCGCAAGCACAGGTCAGGCCCGGGGCAGAGATACTTCGACAGTATGATTCATTCCCCGTCATGATTCTGCTTTGGCATTTCAGCATCGAAACCTTATTCTTAGGCTTGTTTCATTAATACGCTCATTGCTATGTATTTTGTCCTTTAGGGTTTCTTTCCAACAAGAGTTAGAATCTTAATTCCTGTCAAGATGACTGACTGTACATTGTTTCATTTCCTCTTCCTGGTAGGTCTCAGGCTTTGAAGACCAAAGAGCGAATGGCCCAGGTGTCTACAGGAGGCAGTCAGATGGGTTTTGGCCGGGGCTCATCTCAGCCCAACCTTTCTACTTCCTACAGCGAAGAGTATGGCAGGTCAGAGGGATCACCTGCCTCCTATCATGGCTGTGAGTATTACCTTGTTGTCACTGTATCCGTTTTAAAAATGTCTGACCATACATAACACCATATACTCCATTGTTATTTTGTCCCACTTGGTGTAACTTTGGCCTACATCCTCAACCTGCCCTTCCCCCCCTGTTCTGTCTCTCTGGCTTGCAGTCCGCAGTAGGGCTGCATTCCTCAGATCTCCCTCTCTCTGACACACACACACACACACACACACACACACACACACACACACACACACACACACACACACACACACACACACACACACACACCCACACCCACACGCACCCACCCACCCTCACACACAGACAAGAGGAAGCTGAATCCAACCCCAACCTCTATCATCCACATGACAGAGGAATCTCAGTGTTTCCCTGCTGCTGCCGAAATTTCTCGTGGCTCATTAATATTCACAACGAAACCTAACCAACACAACTTGGCACTTCCTATTCTGTGCACAGCTGACTGTGGAGGGGACCCTCTTAACATGCCCACAAACAAGTGTATGTATACGTTCACAGGAGCGCTGTCATAGCTCAAAATTACCGCTGAATCAGCACCGATTGCTACAACATATTGGAAACCAGGGTAAGAGCGTGGATGTGAATGTACACAGAGGTCATAAAATATGTTCACGTGTGGGCGAAGAGCAAATGTAACAACACTTGTGCTCAGTTTCTACAAATTCACACAGCATTTCAACTTAAAACATAAAAAATGGAAGTGAGAAACATAAATCACATCCAGGAAATTGGATGCTTAGAGCGCGAGAGCGGAGAGGTTAAAATGAAAGATTGAACCCTGGCCTCTGTTCCTTCCACCTCCTGACCCCCCGCTCCTTTTATACACAGCAGGACTCCTGCATGTGTTTGTCTGTGCATGCCAGTGTGAGTGAGTGTGCGTGCGCGCGCACGTGTGTCTGATGCAATGCATGTGAGAATCTTGATGTGTGCGTCTGTCACTCTGCGACCCTCACTTTTTCACGCACCTTCTGTGTGTGTATGTGGCCCCCAGGGGAGGCGGGGTTAGCTCAAGCAGCTGAATCATCAGTTGAGAAAACTGAAGTGGAGACTGGCCAATAGGAGCAAGGCTGGGCGGCCGCTGTTGGTGTTGCTAGGAGGGATTTTTGGGATTCCAGTCGAACTTTCCGAGTATTGTTGTCCAGACAGGGTGTGAATGAGTGACCATGCAAGTGTGAGTGTTAGTGTGAACATAGCATTTCCTCTCAGTTGGCAAAATGTTTGGAAAAAAAGGAGGGGTCCTTGTATGGGGGCCGCCATGTTTTTACAGTCACCCCGAGTGGACGTACTAAGCATGTTTGATGATAACTGAGGTCTACCACAGGTTCTCCTGCATGCTCAGAAGGGTGAGGGCGAGGTGATGGACACAACATGCAACCTCACCACTGGATGTCACCAAATCTTACACACTGCTCCTTTTAAGATTTTAAATGTTTTTTGTCTCTTCGGTCAGTCCGTAAACACCACAAAACTTGTGGTGACACGTAGATGACGAGACCATAGAGGAAACATTATAAGAATGTGGCTTTTGGAAGCACTTTTTCTCCACTGGCCATCAGTAATGCGAGGTATGCTGAAAAGTTTGCAGTCTCCATGTACGGTCCTTTCCCACAGTGGCGGGTAAAAAGTGGGTGTATCGGAGTTGTGATTATTTGTCTTTCTGCCTCACTACTATTAAGTGTTGCTGTTTGTTGTTGTGTGCCAGTTAAGTTGCCCTTTCTGCTCACTGATTGCAAACCGCTGTTGAAGCTGTGTTATGGTACCAAGTTGACTTTGGCTCAAGGAACATTTCCCATGTGATGGGGGTTCATTGACAGTTTAAGGAAGGCCTGCTTATGTCAGGTCGCTGGCTTGAATCCAACCACCTAACCAAACACACCCTCACCCCTGGTACCCCTTGTACCTTGGCAGGAGACACACTGCCCAAATATGGAGCAAGGGAGGGGAGCAACGATGAGAACCCTAATCTGAGGATGAAATGTTCTTGTTCCGGCACTGGCCTGTCGCCCGGTTTATGGCCGTGGTGAACCGCCAACTCCCTGAGTTTTTCGAATCCTAAGTATTTTTTGTAATGATTTGTCACAGAGTGACTTGTGGAGTGAAAATAAAGAATCAGTGAATCATTTTGATGGTCGATTACAAGAAAGATTTGGCAATTGAACTCCTCTGTGTGTGTGTGTGTGTGTGTGTGTGTATTTGGCTGTCTGTTGGTCGCGTGCAGTGTATTTTGGTGCTGTGTCATGGCCTGACCTAATCCTATCAGATGAATGGAGCTGTTGTCCCTGACAGACTAACTTTAAGTGTATATTCACACGCATTAACAGCACTGTCAACACATTACAGTATAGCGTCAACACTTATTCAATCTTTCCACAGTTTTCCAGTATTATTGTGAATGCAGAATACTTGATGGAATCCACTGTGGCCTTGATGTTAACGTAATGATGTGAATGTGTCTGTCAGCCACGTCCCCCAACGCCGGCTCAGAGCTGGAGCAGGCCCGACCTCAGACCAGCGGCGAGGAGGAGCTACAGCTGCAACTCGCTCTGGCCATGAGTAGAGAGGCTGCAGAGCAGGTAAATACAAGCACGTGTTTACGTTGCAAAGCATGACTCCACTATTGTCACTGAACTGATTGAAATTTGCATCCATTTGAAACATCCACACTTGAAATTCTTAGTAGTTTTTGCAGATTGGCATTGTTGATGCGATGTTTTTGTGAAATTGTCTCTAGTATCTTTGCTTCCCCACGTTCACTGTCAACAAACTGAAGTGGAACATTCCACAAGTTAGTTTTTTATGAGTAGAAAATATCATAACTTTTGATCCTTGATTGAAAGTAACGACTCAAAAACAGGAAAAAGATTTTTACGTGCTGTTGTCGCTAACTAGGAGGAGCGCATTCGCAGAGGGGACGACCTGCGATTACAGATGGCCTTAGAGGAGAGTAAGAAAGAAGAACCAGACGGCAGAAGCTCTGCAAAACTGCCCAAGAAGAAGAAAGAGGTAAAACACACTCAATTATTCCATTAGCGCTGCCATGCTTCTTTAATAGTCTCGTCTCTCCCAAAGCTCCTTATTCACTCTGACCCGGCCTGTGCCTTCAGTAGCCGTAATGAAGCCTCTAACTGGCAGCAGACTGCCGGGTTAGCTCCTCATTATTCTGCATGAATAGTCCACTGACTGACTGACTGACTGACTGACTGACTGACTGACTGACAGACAGTGGGTGAACAGTGTTTGTGTGGTCCTCACTAATGTTTTTTTGCCTAACCAATCTGTAACCATCTCTTTTCAAGCCACAGTCATCTTTGATGGATCTGATGAATGTCCCTGAGCCCGGTGCCACTGCCGACCCCTGGGGTAGCGTGGATGGAGCCGGAGCTGCCGCTGCACCAGCAGACCCCTGGCAGTCTTATGGTACACACCCTCTTGAATGAATCTGTGATACCATATCCTCATGGTGCCCGTCGTTGTTGGGACTGATGCGTGTTAGCGTCAGCCCTCCACTCCACCTGCAGCTCTCAGCACTGTGACTCTTTGTTTAGTAGGAATGCTGCTGCACTGGCTCAGTGACATTGCTGCACAAGGGGGGAAAGGGCAGGGGGTGGGGGGGGGTGTAGTGGAAAACCTCGTGTCTTTTTACACATCCTGCTCTCTCCTTCTGTTCCTTCCTTTCAATGTTACCTGTTGTTTTTCATGCTTCACATATCTCACGTGCTACCCCACCACACCTCTGCCACTCCACTCCCCAGGATCTGCCCCCAAGCCGGCAGCTCCGGTGGACCCGTGGGGTGCATCTCCCTCTGTCCCTCCCCAAAAGAGCAGCGATCCGTGGGCTGCCAATGCCACTCCTGCCCCAGACCCCTGGAGCTCAGCCACCCGCCCCAAGACATCCAACACAGGTGACCAGAGATGTTCCTCTTTTAGTTTATCCCAACTACATCAGTTGCTATCCCGCACGCCTGTTGTGCTCATTTGTCCACCAAAGTATCCCCTCTCATCCATGTTTGCGTTGTCTGTCTCCATATGTGTGTGTGTGTCTGGTGTCTGTCCTTTTTCAGGTAGTTTTGACCTGTTCAATTCATCCAACGGTACGTCCAAAGAGGACTTCTCAGAATTTGACAGCCTGCGCTCCTCCTCCTCTGTCCCCACTGGTACTCACCCATGTCTTCGTCTCTCTAATGACACAATGTGTGTTGTGGTTTCTCTTGTGTCTGTGATGTCGCCTGGATGCATAGCCGCTGCCCAGGCACAGACAGACACGCACACGTCTTGTGTATTTGTCGTTTGTATGTAAATGTAACCAGACCTGAGCAGTGACAACGTTCGAACCACTAGAGTCATTTTTAAAAAATGGTTGATAATTGAGGGAGTTGGTGGAACAGTGGCTTCCCTGCTCTGGTCTGGTCCATTATCACTGTGGTGTAATCTATGCAGCTTTTCTGTGTTTATTGCTGTACATGTCAGACTCTACCTTCACTTCACTTTTAAATTGAGCACAGTCATAAGTCAGGGTGGTTTGTGAGTGTGTCTCGGGGTGTTTTTCTCACATGGTTTGAAAGTCTTTGGGTGTGGGAGAGTGACATTGGTGTCAGACGTTTGCTCTTGCTTAACACAACCCCCTCTGATAGAGTCAAGGACAGAGGGAACGGGAACACAAACACATGCTGGCACTGTTCGTTTTTCCAGGAAGGAAACTTAAAGCCATTTCTTCATCGAGTGTATGGAGAGGTTTGATTTTAAGGAAGTGGATTTCTGTGGATTGAGCTGTTGAAATGATACCAGTTGATTCAGCTCTGGATGCAATCCATAAGGTTTATGGCATATTACAGTTACACCCTCATGTTACCCCAGCATATGAACATGACTATTGCTCAAAGCGTAGTGGAAGAGATGGTTCCAGGAGGACAGCACCCAAGACATCGGTCACATCTCATGTTTATTGCAATATTATGATTATTATTCACTTTCATCTGACGGCAATTATGGATTATTTCAAAGTGTTCAATCATTAGGTGTCTTACTTAGACCCCAGACTCCACCTCCACCTTTAAATCACACTGGGCTGATTTTATTATTTAGCTTAGTTTGTCTCCTTTCCTCGTTTATGGAGACAGTTTCCATCTTTTACATTTCGTTGTTTGTGCATGAACAAACCTCCGATGCTGTAAAAGAAAACAACGGTCCAGACAGCCAGGCTGTCTGCCTCAGGCGTGGTCTCATAACAGCACCTCCAGATCACTTTATTGCATCAACTCAACACTATCTTATGATGAATGTGGATATTTGTGTTTACAGACTTAGAAAGAAGGTTTTAAAATCCAACGTCTAACCGGAATGGAGTTGCAGATCGAGCTCGGATCATTTTTAGGATCCGTGAAATACAATCACTACCTTTGCCGTCTGCCCCGTAGGTGATGGGGGCGTGACCTCCTCTATCCCCTCCCAAGCCAGTCTGGCCAGCAGTGGCAGCCTGGACCTGTTTGACCCCCTGCCCACCTCCATGTCCATCTCCACAAACCCAACCCGAAAGACCCCAGAGTCCTTCCTGGGTCCGAACGCTGCCCTGGTCAATCTGGACTCCCTGGTGACCAAACCGGCCCAGCCCGCACCGGCTGTCAATCCGTTCCTGGCTTCAACAGGTGGGTAGAGAACACACAGTCATATGACTCTTTAAATGTTGACATAGCATCTGCCATATGTTACTTTAAGGTATAGTCAGCAGGGTTGTCAGTCGATACATCAATACTTCATGCCGTGTGTACTTCTGAAATGATCTCTTTATAAATGTACACACACCGAATGCATGAATTAGTTGGGCGTGTCGTCGGGAACACGGACATGCGTGTGTAAGCCTGAACACACTCAACCAGACACACCCATCTGTGTCCATCCATTTTGTCCTGTCTGTACTTGTTGGTAACTCCATGTTAGAAGCGATGACTCACAAAATGTCAAATGCTAATGGTTTTCTTGCCCCTGGTTGTGTCTAGTTAAATGACATCAAAGGTCCAGTCCGTAAGATGTAGTGCACTTTCTTCATATATGTATCGGGAAGAATGAAAAATAATACGATGTTCTAATAGTGTAATCACCTGTTTGTTCAAACTGTTTTCATTGCTGTAGAATGAGCCTTTTATATTTAGGGGCAGGGCCTCTCTTTGGAGGCAGCCATGTTGCAATACCATTTTTTTTTTTTTACAGTAGCCCGGATTGGACAAACTACACAGCTTTTAAAATGATTCTTGGTTCTCGCTGTAACATTTAAGTTCAACACCATTTTGAAGGTGGTCTCCGATGCAGCAGTATCTCATGAATGCCCCCCCCCCACCTCTCTCTCTTACCTGTCACCCTCCAGGTGCCTCCGCTCCGGCACCGACCCACGCCAA
>JAFBJT010110089.1:52868-80122 GCA_016785325.1 Chascanopsetta lugubris | reverse complement strand
GGAACCGCTGCTCATGTAAACATCAGGTTTTGCCGTTCTCTCAGGGCAATATATATATATATATATATATATATATATATATATAGATAGATATATAGATATATATATATAAATAATCACTGGCAAATCTATGGTGTTTTATTAAGAAATTCTGAAAATACACGGTCAGGGAAAATCCAATGAGTAACTGGAAGGAAGATACCGTCGGACTAACACGCGCATGCTCTCTGGACGGATCTGCGCCCGATGAGATCTCTCCCTGATACCGACCTTCTCGGAGATAAGGCAACGAGTGTGATAAGAGACCATCAAGACATCAACACACCAGCTTGTCACCCCCCCCCCCCCCCCCCCCCCCCCCCAGTGTTCCATGGGTGAAGAGTACAGCAACCCACCCACCCCACCCCACCGCACCGCACCCCCAACGGGCCTTCACCCGCTTCATGTCACAATGCCACCACAATCCTCCACCGTGCACCGCATCCAATTATCTGCAGCAACATCTGCCGACCCAGTGGCTGGTCCGCGGCCCCCCGCCGACACGCGAGGCATAATCAACGGCGAGGCGCCGCAGACGGCCGCGGAGACGAGGAGTCGGTGCGCGTGGGGGCGTTTGAGTGCAAGATCACAGCGATGCCGCGGGAGTCGTGGCGATACACTTACAGTCGGTCGGGTCGGGCTTTAAATAGATGCGGGAAAACCTGCAACCGCACGCCACAACTGTAGCGTCTCCCTTCCCAGCGACAGCGAACGCCCACAGGATCACAAAGACTCAACGCACAAGGTGCCAAGCTGAGAAAGTCTTGGATTATTTTTATACTATGTTGACGGTCGACATTCTAATTAGAATGTCATGTTTTTTTTGTTTTTTTTTTTAAAGTTCCATACAAGTAAAAAAAAAAAAAATTGTGGGTATTGATTTATCAGGCAATGTTGTTTTATCCTAAGCTCCGGCTGCTAGTCGGAGGCTCGGCTCTGGTATGGATGCTAAACTTTTGTAAATAGAAAACACAAAAAAATAAAAAAAAATAAAATATGTTTTCTCAGCATCGTTTACCCTGCAAAATAAAACCCGGAATATCAGAAAACAGACGATACGTCTGCGAAAGGGGGATATCAGCTCAAATCGACCGACCGATACATTAGTAAGGCTCCAACCGAGACCAGCATCATCTCCAATACCGCATGAGACGACAACGTGAGATGGCGAACGCCATCTTGGAAACATACAGCCGTTGAAATACGTCAGAAATGCACGGGTACTGATAGCGGCGCTTCGTCATGGCCCAGTCCAAATAATGGGAATCTGCGAGGGCACCGGCCGTCGCAGGAGTTTTCAAATGAGTCGTCGGGATCATTATATGCTGCCATTGTCGCACAGACTGATTAAAAGAGGTCAAATGCACGACGCCATCTCCGATGTCCCATTATAAAAACACAGATCAATGATGAGCGACTCTGGCGCGCAGGAAAATCAATCCTTGCGTGAGAGAGCGGCAGCATGATTCACAGGGATGGAGTGGGCTCACGGCAACACACTCCGTCACCACAGATCAAAGCAAACACAGAACTGAGGTCTCCGGCCTAAATTCAGCGAAATGATTCGCAAGGACCCGAAACCATCAACCCTTGATTTCACCACGGTCGAGACGATTCTCATCGGTCGAGCCGTGCGCGGCTGTATTTAGTGATTGTCGGTGTTAAAAAATAAATAAATAAATAAAATGTCCGAAAGCTTCTTAAAGTCTCCATGCAAAAGGGCCGTTCACTGAGCCGTTGAAGTTTTGAAAAAGCCCGAGCCACTTTCTGTCGGTTGCATTTGCTGCGATCCACTCGATCCACTGCTTTATAAAAAAATTATTTATTTTTTTATTTTATTTATTTATTTTTTAATGTGGGCTCATGCCTCCTTCTCAAATTAACGTGACAGCGTGTGTCACAGCTGGGACGCCGTCACCGCAGACCGAGGCTTCGGAACGGCGCATCGGAACGGCGCCTTCGCCCAGAACCAGGAAGTGGAGGAGACCACGTTCGGGTGGGATTACAAGGACGAGGACGCCTGAAGGCATGTCGAGGTGGCTGAATGATAATGGAGGAGATTAGGGCGGGAGCCAGTGTGACAGATGTAGTGGGAGGTGTGGGCACTTCCATGAGAGACTCAACCACACACACACACACACACACACACACACACACCTAAAACCTACTCCAGGAAATGGCAGGGTCTTTTCAGAAAAGCACTTTTACTTCCCGAGTGGAATGATTTCAAAAGATATGAGGCGGCCATTACAGGAGCTGTTCAAATTGTTTAAATGATATGGAAACGAGGTTGTTGTTGTTGTTGTTTTTTTGTCGAGGATCTCGTTTGCAGCTCCACACTCACGGAAATACAAGAACAGTAAACGCAATCCAGAAGTGAGGTGAATCTACACATGATTGTCTTTTTTTCCACCAGCATCATCTGAAAGAATGAACCTAAGGTTCATAATATTATCAATCAATCGCCGACTACACATAGAATCCAGATTAAAGGTGCAGTGTGTGAGATTTGGCGATATCCAGTGGTGAAGTAGCACGTTGTAGCCACATCCACCTCAACCTTCTGAACGTGCAGGAGAAGCTGTGGTCGACTTCAGCTGCCCTTAAAAAACTCAGAAGATGTTTAGTCTGTCCACTCTGGGCTACTGTAAAAACATGGCGGCCCCCATAGGGACCACCCGCTCCTCTTGTATTCTTGGAGAATAAATAAAACACTAAGGTGATTATAAATTGTGACAATGTCTGTATGTAATTGTTTTGTAATATTTGTAAAGTGACAAAAATCTTACAAACTGCATCTTTAAATACACAATCAAACTCATCATGGAAGAACAGACTTAGTTGTTCTGTAATCTGTCTGTTTCCATTTCAGTCCTGCCTTTTTTCTTGAAAGCCAATTAGTTTCTATATAAACTGAAAACACAGACGTGCATTTCTCTAAACTTGATCCTAAATATTGGAGTGCAGCCTTCACAGCAAATAACTGTAAAGTCTGTATCTAATATCATAATGTCGTTGTATTTTATTTTATTTTTTTATGTTGAGCACAGTTTACGCGCTAGTTTCCTTTCCTAAATAACTCCGACTTCTGCACATCTCTCCTTTTGGAGTTTTCCCAGGCTCAAGGAATTAGTGTCCAGTGAAGGGGATTATTTGGACGTGACCACAAATGGACAAAACTCCAGCCTCGCCAATCCAACTGCGAACAATCTGCAAACGCATCGATGCCGCTCCAGTGAAATAATCGGACCTGCCTCTTTTCCTCGCTGCGATGGAAAACGGACTGAACGCAAACAATGGTCGCAATAGTGGTTATTTGGCGCCGGCATCGCAGACAAAAACAAGTGCGTGACCAAAGCGATGGAGAGGAGAGCGCTTTCCCTCCCCACTCAGCTCCACTGTGACTTTACACCATTGTAATGGGGGGGGGGGGGGGGGGGGGCCTTTTGTCGCTCGGCACTTGATTGTTATCCTCCGTCACAACAGGACGGATGTGGTTAGAATGCGCATATTTGAATGCGCCAAACGACCGCGGGCTTCATCGAGTAACACACTCGCTCTTAAAAGTACAGTTGAGAATTCCGGCATCGCGCTGCAGGAAAATCCAAAATGGATACAATCTTCACTTTGAGTCTTCTACCTTTTTCTATCAGAATGAAAAATTTCTCACAGGTTTTTGGATGGGATACTTCCACGGAGAAAGGGGGAATCAAACCTTTTCACTTTGCCAGTAGAGGCTGTTGCGCTATACTTACATTTTTTTTTATTATAATTATAATAACAAATTTAAGAAATGCACCAAATGTCATTATCTGACAAGAACTCAGGACAGTGTTTCCTGAGTTAAGTCAAGGTTATACATTGAACATGTGAACAATGCAGAAGATGATCATCCACTCAGATGGGTTGGTAGTGTTCAGGTGAAGGGGGATACAGCTGTCAATAGGGTCCGAGCATATTCTCTGGGGTCCTCCATGGATTACAGGCCCACGTTTTAGTCAGGGGACATGAGTTTAGGTTTTTTTGGTACGTTTTGAATCTGTTGTGGGGTAAACAAGCCCATTTGATCCCTGTGAATTATCCTGCTGTTTTCTCTCATCAATTTGGATGCATTCAATTGGCACAATTCTGACTTGTGTGTGTGTGTTTGTGTGTGTGTGTGGGGGGGGGGGGGGTGCCTTCCGACTTCACTGTCATGCAAAATGATCAGGTTCATGCAGGTTATAGGTCATATGCCTCCACATTTGCATCAGGGTGATTTTACCCAGAGGTGAAGACCCATTTCTTCCATTCCCGTTGCAGATCAAAGATTTGAGTGGCTTTTTAACCAGATGTACAGGACCAGCAGAGGGGAGCTTGTTAAAGTCATCGGTACCGTGTTTTACTTCCTACAACAAAATCAGCTGGTATACAGAGAAATGCAATATGTTTGGATTTGTGCTTTTGTCCACACTACATCAGCCTTTTTAAAGGACTGAAAATTGTTTGTTTTTTTTTCCCAGAAATAAGTTCTCGGGTTGAAAATATCATGGTCAGCAAAGAACACAGTTTTTGTTTTTGTTTTTTTTGCTCGCGGTCAGATGAGAATCTATCAGACCAGTGTGAGAGGCAGAGAGAAGCGAAACATCCGTTTCGTACTTGTGGCCGAGAGGGGTGGGGATAAGACACCACGTTAGCCCCCGTGGTCATGGAAGAGCCCAACAAGATTAGTGGCGAGAGAGCAGGCAAACACGATGACATCAGACAAGAGAGTGATTCATTCAGCTCGTTTACACCGGGACAAACACTAATCTAATAACAATCTCACATCAGAACATCCTGTCCTGCTCAGAGCAGATTCAGGTCTCAGTCTCATTGTGCCGCAAAAGCGACTATTGTGCTTGGGGAGAAGACACCGTCCATTACAACAACCCCCCCCCTCCCTCCCTCCCTCCCTCCCCCCCTCTCATCCGTCCGTCCAGGATGCGTCTGTCAACCAGCTGGTGTAAAATAAGTTCAGCTCCATCTGAGGGGAGCCACGTCCTTCACTCGCCCCCTGACGCCGCCGCACTGCAGGATCAAAAGAACTCTAAGGAGACCTCAAAACCCAAAAGTCCGACGCTGCACTTTTCGCTGAATCAATTTGCCTGCATTTACAAAATCGCCCTGGGGACCAACAGCTGAATTCATTTTTCGCTTGCCGGAAGGATGTGCGCCGGCTTTCGTTCAGGGTCTAACGGGCCTGTCCAAGGCCCACCACAGCCATTTGGCATGGATTTGCCGCGTTGTCGTACGTTTACGGAAGCACAGTCAAAAGATTGGAGAGAAAAGTAAATAAATAAATAAATAAATAAAAGGGAAAACATACCTGCCGAGGTCTGCTTGAACTTTTCGCTCTTCTTCTTCCGCCACTTCCAGGGCTTCAGGAGACGTCCCAGGGTGGCAAACTTGCTGCGGCGGCGGATGGGCGGAGTGTGGTTACCGGTGAGCAAGGACTCGGAGCGCATGGCGGCCAGTCTCTCAACTTCTTCAGCTGTAAGAAAAAAAAAAAAAAATGAATAAAAACAAAAAGAAGTTAAAAGTTGAAGTGAAAGATGCAGAGGGTGGCGACATCCCGCTGACCAAGCTGGCGGTAAATGCCACACCTATGCAGCCGAGCAGCGAGGATCTGTGCCAAGCAACCTCCCGAATCCCGGAGCAAGTGCGTGACGGAGGGAGAGGATCAACAAAGCGGCGCATCGGACGGCGGCGGCGCCGCGCTCCGCGTGCAGTTTGAGGCTGTGAGTGTTTGGCGTTAACGCTCTGCCAAAACACACCGACGAGAAGCTGATTATGGGGTAACGTTTTTTCCTGTTCGGCAGAGTCACGCGACTGTCTCTTTAAGACCTTTGCGCAGCACCGGAGCTCCGGGGGGGGGGGGGGGGTGGGGGCGGGGGGTGAGGGGGGGGGGGGGTCGGTTGGTGGTTTGTTTTGATAAAGAAGAACGAGCACAAACTTCTGACCCAGATTTGTGTTTGAAAACAAATGTGTGATCCAAACACTCAGGTGTCCATCCACGCACCAGGGGCACCAGGGGCCACCAGGGGGCGCTCGTATTTACCTTGAAATGTGACGTACATGAGCTTCCATCAACACCTGTTGCCACGAGGGATGAAAGAGTAAACAGCATTTCAACTCCGTCTTTGTCAGGACATTGGGAATAAAGTGACAGTGACGTAGACTTTGACGCCAAATGCTGAGATTTAGGTGAAAATAGTTTCCGTTTCTATCGGCAGACATTGAATATAAAAAAAAAACAATTAGACTAACGATTAATATTTACAAAGTGTCTGAATTGATATGTTCATTTTCCTTGTACAAGTCCTTCTTTAACATTAGGGGTAGGGGGAGTCCGGTCTACAGAGGCAGCCATATTGCTCCGCCATTTTTTTTGCAGTTGCCCTGAGTGGGCAAACTATAGCTTTTGAGATTCACCGGTAAGTGAAGGCAACTACAGATTCTCCTCCATCCCAGGATGTAGGGTAGCTGGTTCAGGTGTCTTTAAAACTCAAAAGATGTTTAGTACGTCCACTCTGGGCTCCTGTACAAACATGGCAGCCTCCGTAGAGTGGACCCTCTCCTCATGTAAATATACATTATTTGGCTCATTAAAAGGGTCATAGGAACTAAAATACATTTCGGGTGATTAGGAAAATATCAATGTGATGGTTTAGTAATATTTCTTTCGACCAATAGAAGTCATAAAAATGACCAAAATCGTACCCACTGCACCTTTAAAAAGGCAAAATGCCTTAGAATGGACACACTGATGTAAAACTAGTGATACATCCCCCAAAAAACCATTGGGGTCTCCAGTATCTGATTGTGAATGGCAAGCAAACATCAAACCACCTCAGATGACCTTAATTTGTTTACATCAAACCATTTAGATCAATTGACATCAAAATTCCAATAATAATTCAATTCATCACAATTTTAGCCGAGCTAAAGGTGCAGGGTCTGATAATACGCTGATGTTTGTCACCAATATTCCAAATCGATTACATACTGACATTTCCATGAATTCAGAATCACCTAAATGTTTTATTTTTCTTCCACTGCCCTGAAATGATCCCATTCATGTATATTTACGCGAGGAGCGGGTCCTCTCTACGGGGGGCCGCCATGTTTTTACAGTAGCCTACATTGGACATACTAAACATCTTTTGAGTGTCAATGACAGCTGAAGTCTACCATAGGTTCTCCTGCATGTGCGGAAGGGTGAGGGTGAGGTGACGGATACAACGTGAAACCTCCCCTCTAGAGGTCACCAAATCCTACACACGGCACCTTTCAAATACATTTCTCTCCGATTTTTCTCCGTCAGGCTGCGGGAAGGGTGCTGGTTTCCTGGGGTGAACGGCTCCTTCTCTTGACTAATACAGCCTCGCCATGCCATCGCCACGCCGCTACACACCACCTACATTACTCACAAGTGTCATGCCAGGCAGCCAAACCCGGGGCGGGTGGGTCTTTTTTAACACTTGTTGTTTGCACACCAAAATGGCTGTGATGATGATGATGTAACCGCACTTCACTGAAAATCGTCCCCCCCCCCCCCCCCAAAAAAAACAGCCCACAGAGTCCAATGGCTCTTTGACGGCCCGAGTGTGTGCGGGAGTAAAAAACACAGCCTGGTGTCTTTTGTCTGCATGTTGATGCAGAGGGAGCAGGCGGCCGGAGCCCAGCCCTGGGAGAACTTCACCGCCGGTCCCCACACGCAGGCAGACAAAGGAAATCACTGGAGTTCCTGGAGCATTCAGAGGCCACAAGTCCACACGGGCACGTCAACGTGTATCACACACGATTATAAACAGACATAGGACAATTTAGTGGGGTGGTGGGGGATTGGTTGGGGAGGGGGGGGGTTTGGGGGGGCCCCCCAAAACGCCCCCACAGCAGCGAGCAGGCACGGCCATGGGTGGATGATGGATGTGTGACCACAGGGGCCCAAACAACACTCCAGTCCGTGGACACTCACCGTCCTGCGTGCCGTTCCCACGGCTGCAGTTGCTGCAAATGTGCTTGATCTCTTTGCTGATGTGGCAGTGGATGGTGAAGGGCATGTTGTTGTTGTTGTGGTGGTGGTGGTGGTGGTGCGGTGGATGCTGGCCGCGTCCCTTCATGCCGCCGCCGCCGCTGTTGTTGTTGTTGGTGCCGAGCGACATGATCTTCACCAGGCTGAACGGCTTCTTCTTCTTGGGCTTCTCCACGGCCACGGGCGCGCTCTCCCTGCAGCCCGTGGCGAACCAGGTGCCGTGCATGATGGTGGGAGCGGGGTCCACGCACGGGTAGTTGGCCGTCTTGAACATCGCGGGGCGAAGCGAAGCGAAGCGGAGCGGAGGGGCGGCGGCGAAGGCGGCGACGGCGACGGCGAAGCCTCGACGCGCGCACCGGAGCGGCGGCGGCGGCGGCGACGACGGCTTCTCAAACGAACGGCCCCGTTAATTGACTCCTGGGTGATTGTGGAGCCGCAGCAGCCGCGTCCATTGAGCCCCACAAATCAGTGGCCTCCTCCCGCCGCGCTCTCGCACTTCCACCTGAGATCCCACGCGTGTTCGCGCAACGGCGAAATCCACCTGCGCCTCAACCGCCGCCACTTTGTGCTGCCGCTCGGAGGAGAGACCGAAATAGCGCCGCTGATACCGGAAACAAGCGAGCTAAAAATAATAATAAGACGGGCTGAGTGAGGAGTGAACGGCAGCGACTACCTCTCCTCTCGTCTTCGTCCAGGAGCTGTTCACTGCAGTCGGTTGTGGCTAATCCACGATTAGTGGCTGTGGCGCTGAGCCGTACGCGCATCTGATTGGCTGCGCTCTGCGCCTCTTCTTATAGGTCAGAGGAACGGAAGCGCAGGCAAAGTTGATCCTCTGACGCTGATCGTGTTTTTCGAACGGATTTTTTTTTTGTTTTTTTTTGTTTTTTTAGAACGAGTCGCATTATTCTCTCTCTCTCTGTGCTACTGCTGCAGTCTAAAGAACACATTTATTTTTATGCCGGGGGAACCAAAGAAAATGTTCCGAAAGGACTTTTCTGTGAGTGACATCAATTAAAGGTGCAGTGTGGAAGATTTTGGTCTTTTTTTTTCCACTTATACCCGTGATTCTCAACGGGTGGGTCATGACCAAAAAGTGGGTCGCAGACCCATTTTCGGTGGGTCGCAGGCCTTTGGTCGGAAAATAAAGTTACCAAAAAAAAAACCCAAAAAAAATACTGTGCTTTTACTTTGAAGGGGATTTTTCATGCCGTCTATTCCCACTCCTTAACGGTAGGTGGTGATGACGCTCTGTAATGTTAATATTCACCATAGATAGAATAAAACCAGTTTGTTCACACATTATGCGAATTGACCAAAGCAAACCCACGTATGACATCAACTACATGAAATAGGGACTGTTCAACGGTTTGAGCCGTCGCCTTCGAACGCAGAGGTCACGGGTTTGAACCCGTCTTGGGCCCTGCGGTCGTGTCACTGGCCCTGACACTGGTGACCCAAATGGCCCAATGTGCACTGGTAAAAATACCCAGTGACCCAGATAAGTGATAGAAAATGACATTTTCTCATGGATTTGTAATCACTTAAAATGTTTTATTTTTCCATTAGCCCATTCATTTACATGAGGAGTGGCTCCTCGCCGCGGGGGCCGCCATGTTTTTACAGTAGCCCGGAGTGGACGCGCTAAACGTCTTTTGAGTTTCGATGACACCTACCGCAGGTTCCCCTGCCTGTTCAGAAGGGTGAGGGCGGGGCCCCCCCCCCCCCCCCCCCCCCCGTGACACGTATGACACGGAACTCTCAACTGACAATGCAGAGAAACAAACGAAGCCGATGTCCGTATCGTGTATCCGCGCGCGCACAAACGGAGAGAGGGGGAGATTTGGAAAATGAGGGCAAAAAGGATATGTGCAGAAATTACATCCGTCTAAATGTGGGCATGAAACAGACAAGAGCTTAGGGAATTAAAATCAAAGAACAGACGCACAGTGACAGGACTCTAATTAGTGATCAGAGGGCTCAGTGCTGAGAGAGAGAGAGAGAGAGAGAGAGAGAGAGAGAGAGAGAGAGAGAGATCTCAACCTCAAGTAACAAAGAGGCATGACTCATTCCCTCTTCACGTCCAGGATTCCAAAGAAACTCTTGCTTGGTTCATCCCCACAGTTACTGATGCACGTTTTCAAGGGTAATTGATAACATTAATGGCCAGTTAATGAGACGCTAGTCCCTGGGGGCAATAACAGGCCCTGTAGTGTGGCCAGTCATATTTCCTGCAGAGCGCTGGATTGTTTGGAGCCGGTGGTGGTGAGTGTCTTTGAAGTCCCCTCAGTGTGCTGCAGCTTATTCCAGTGACATCAAAGCCAGCTCCGAGATGAGGGGCAGAGGCGCTTGATTTACTGCGCCGCGGTGCAATGCAGCAGTTGGCTCTTGCCGGGGTGGAATTTCTCTCCGTTGCTTTGACATGTGCGAACAGTTTTCCGAACCTGGCAACAGGGAGATACTGTTGTTGTTTTCAACAGTTTGAGGTTCAGGGGGGAGAGGCTTTGCCATGTAGAGGGAAGATAATGCTAAAGCAAGGTGTGTGTGTGTGTGTGTGTGTGTGTGTGTGTGTGTGTGTGTGTGTGTGTGTGTGTGTGTGTGCGTGTGTGTGTGTGCGTGTGTTAATGATTGTATAAGATAAAGTTGTAGTAAGGTCAAAGGAGCCAACCATTATATTCGAATAAGACTAATATTCTCCCACGACGGGGAAATTCCATTCTTCACTCTGTTATTTGTTAAATGCACATGCTGTCTGAGACACACACACACACACACACACACACACACACACACACACACACACACACACACACACACACAACACACACACATCAAACATATGTTCACAGCACAGGAGAAAGTGTCAGAGCGAGGGGGCTGCCACGTGCAGGCACCCTGAGCGGGCTGGGGCTTCGGCGCCTTGCCCGAGGGCTCCTCGGCAGTGCGCGGGAGGAGGAGCCGACACCTGATATATATTAATATTTGACAACATGGATAAATGATGTTCTCAGTCATCCGGCTCATCTCAAACCAAACAAAGCTGCACTCTCTGCCCTCCCTTCATGGAGCCTCTACAATTCTACCATCCACACAACAGATGCGTTTATCCAGAGCGACGCACAACACGAGTCGGACACGGGTGCTGACGTGCTACGCAGAGGCAAAGCCGGTTTCCTTCCTTGTTGTTTTGAGATCAGTAAACAGACGTGTCGGTCGGTTCGAAACAAGAACGTCTGCAACTGCCATCGACACCCTCATGAGAAAACATCTGGTTCAGCCGTCTCATCGACGTCACATCTCGTCTCATCACCATCATCAATATTTGACGATGAGTCCGCGTCCGCAACAGCTGCATCATACAACTTTGAAATGGCGTGGAGCGAGAGGCCGGCGTAAATCGCGCAGGTGTTCACGAAAACCTTTTTTTCTTGGAAGCAGAGAAAGAGACTACGAGGATTCAGTTTGAGTTTGGGTGATTTGTTCCGCCACTGGGAAACTGCAGAGGGGAAGAGTCCAGCCAGTGACGCGTGGCCTGGCTATGATGTCACCACCGGCAGAGAGTCCGGCAGAAGTGGCGGACAACATACACCTGACACTTGTCACAAGCAGGCCACCATAGACTGAGTGTGATGGAGTGGAGCGACTCAAAGCTGCCTGGAAGTGTTTACTGATCCACTGTGACTCATGTCTCATGGATCTGCGGGCGCACAGTGGTTGCCATGGCGCTTCATTAGATGCAGCTCTGAAAAGCAGGAAGGAGCATTTTGTATTCGGTGGGTCTTATGAGCAGACATCCCTGTTTGAAAGGAAGTCCAGGCTCACATTTTATTTTATTTTATTTATTTTATATCTGTGTACCTGGTTTGAACTGGTTCCCTTGGTGGATGTTTGAGGCTAAACAACCTTCCAACCTGCTATTGAGCAGCCTACAAATCTGCTCTCCCTGTTTCTCTCTGTCTCTTCCCATCTGTCATTCTCCCTCTGCATTATTATCTGTCCTGCACAGAGCACACACACACACAGACACACACACACACACACACACACACACACCAAATCTTCGGTAACACTTTGCACGTACGTAAGAGTGCATTGCTACGCCATTTCTACTTTTCTTCTTCGTTGCGCAGAAGTATGTTTGGATTACAATGTGCCAGGAGAATTAGTTCTCACTCGTGGCCTCACAGCGAGCTCTGTCTCCCTCCTGACAGGCAGGGGGTTGATGTGACATGATTGCGGGGGGGGGGGGGGGGGGGGGGGAGGCGGCGGGAAAAGGTGACAGACTGACTAAAAAAGAACAACTATGAAAACTGTGCAGAGCCGTCCTTTTGTGCAGACACTTGTGCCCAAAGTTGCTCGCGTGGCATTCAGAGTCCCTCAGAGACTGAGGCCGTACTCCCCACACTTGACCTCCAGGGTTGTGCACACATGACCGATAGTGTTTTTCTGCCCCGTCGCTTCCCCCTTTCTCCTGTTGTCAGTCTCACCCGATCTCACTGTGTCATCTTCACATTTTTTTTGAAACACGTAATCAGGTATCAAGACAACAAATCAAGGCTCAAACTGTCGCACACCGTCAGTTGCGTTAGTGTCTCGGTTAGTTCAGTGCTCGTTTCTGTCGACTTCCTGTTTTATTTTGGTGACGGGTCTTCGTCTTCCTGTGTGCACCTTGTCTGTCTTCGTCTTCCCTGATTGCCTGATTGCCTGATTGCCTGATTGCCTGATTGCCTGATTGCCGGCACCTGATGCTCATTACCCGGCTCCATACACTAATGTACACTCCATACACAAGTAGTGCTAATACTAGCACTACTTGTAAAAAAAAGAAAAAAGGTTGAGTTGTTTTTTTATTGGTATATGTTAAATGAGACGAATTCCTCTACTACTTCTACATTTGGCAAAATGACGCCCCCCAGTGTCCAGTATATGAAACGACAATGAAAGTCAACGACTGAGTGAATGGATGATGATGCTGAATGTTTCGTTAAATCGCTGAGGTGAAGTTTCAGTATAATTTATGTCAAAACTGGGTCTGAGTGCCTTCTTGTGTTTCGGTTTTACATTTGAAAAATGCAATAGATCATGAAAAATGAGATATTAACGGTTCATAACATATTGGGGAGCACCTCAGCTGTTCTGAAGTTTTAAATCAGCAGTATTTTAGAAAGTGTTATTTTGAAAAAGGTGTGAAACAAAAGTGAGTAATATTGCATAATTTAATCACACTGCTCTTGACATACACAAACATTACAAAAAGGCAGTGGTCCAGTGCTGTGTATTTGTGTAATACAAACACTGGATATATATATTTGTACAATCCTGCAATTTAGTGGCAGGATTGTAAAGTTACTATTTAAATTAGAGGCTGACAGCATAACAACAATTGAGCAAAATGGAAGGACAGCTAGTCGGACGGAAGGGAGAATAAACACAGATGGGTAAATAGATAGATAGATAGATAGATAGATAGATGATAGATAGATAGATAGATAGATAGATAGATAGATAGATAGATGATAGATAGATAGATAGGATGTTATAAAACAAAGTTAAAATTTAAAATAAAGTATTCAATGATGATGATCAATATTACTGTTTTAAGTACCATTGTTATCATTGACTTCTGTGTTTGTAAATTTTAAAAGACTTCTCTTCCTAGATCACGGAAGCGCATTATGAGGTCCGTATCTCGTCATTACGAGATCATATATATTTTGAAAGAAAAGAAAAATGTACGCAATACGCTTCCGTACTAGATGACCCCCCCCCCCAGCCTCTGCCTTGTACAGTACCACGTACGGAACGTGACAGGACGTGGTGACGTCACGCTCTCCACAAAGGTGCGTGATGTGCTGGATGCGGGCTCCATGATTCGCACTCAACCGTCTCTGTTCTGCGGTGGTTCCAGCGAACAGACTCTCGTCCAACGGACACTAATATGTCTGCCAGGCCACAATGAGCACGATACCAATGGACAAGGGTGAGTGTGTGTTGACACGCCATACTTACGTGTTAGCCACGCTAGCTTTAGCGTGGACGAGGGCTATATGCTAGTCATGGTAACCTTACCGCTACTGTTGACAAAAAAAAAAATTCATGTCCCGTGTTGTATTTTCCTTTCCCGGGCTGCCATTACCCCCATTAGCTTCTCCCCCCCCTCCCCCACCCCACCGTCACCTTACGGTTCTCCGCATACGCTGTTTCCTCCAGGCCCCCTCCCCCTGTCCTCTCTGCGGCTCATAGTGCCTCCTCTGCAGCTGATGTCTGCGGCTGTGTGGCAGCTGCTGAAGCAGGGGGCCGTCCGTTACTACGCTCCGCTGGAGGAGTTCATCTCCTCCGTGTTAGAGACCGTGCCCGAGCTGCTCACGTACACCGAGAGGGTGCAGCTCGTTATGGGCTTACGTGCCAAGGTAAGAGAGGAGGACTTGCTCTCTGCTACTTACTTAGCATGGCGGTGTCAAGTACTGTGCAGTGGTGGTTCCAACCAAGTGTTGACATTTCATGTGTACCATGTAAGTTCAGTTCACGTAGAACTACACCGCGACGCAGCCAAACTGTTGTAAACTATAGTGGTATTATTAACTAGAATAGCTGAGTAGGACACATCTGCCAAACCCCCAGAAAATTCAACCAATGAAACCGAACTTAAAGTTGCAATTAGAAATATGCAATTGCGATACATTCGGTTTCTGTGGGCTGAAATGTAATCTAAAATAATTTAATGTCTTTACAGTTGGCAAACCGTACAAATGGTAGCTTCCAGTACGCTAGCTTGAGCTCTGCATATTTCATGTTGGAAGTGGGACCTTCTCGTAGAGGCTGCCATTTTTTTAACAGGTGTTCATAATGAGCAAACTAAACACTTCTTTTGTTTAAAGGTGCAGTGTGTGAGATTTCAGTCAGTCTTGTCAGTTCTTAAAAAAATAAAAATAAAAAAAATATTACAAAACAACATTCTGACATTTTCAGGAATTTATAATCACCTAAATGTTTTATTATTTTCCACGACCCTTCAATGAGTCCATTAATGTATATTTACATGTGGAGGGCGTCCTCTCCACGGGGGCAGCCATGTTGTTACAGTAGCCCAGAGTGAACATACTGAACACCTTCAGAGTTTCAACGACTACTTGAGTCTACCCTAGATTCTCCTACATGCTCAAAGAGAGGTGAAGGATACAATCATGCCATTTCACCTGTAGATGTCACCAAACGATACACACTGCACCTTTAAATGAGAGCAGAAGGCTTTCATCGATTCCTCTCAATGCTCGGAAGGGAAGGGTGAGGAAAAGGGTGTTCAGAGGCAAAACACATACGCTTTTATTTGTCATTGTTTACTATGTGAAGCTGATGTGTGAACGGTTGTGTTGTGTTCTTTATGAATGTAAAACCACCTAAATGTACGAGTTGTTGTTTTCATTCCCCCTGAACCCTTTATATTTACATCAGCGTGGGTCCTCACTGCAGAGGTTTTCATGTTCAGTGGCGCAAAGTGATCACTTAGGGCCACCATAGGTACTTTTACATTGTTAGAAGTGGTGGATGCACTGAGGGGCTTTACTATTTGCCAGTTGATTTGATTTTTTGTCTCTTTACAGAACCTTCATGTGTGTAAGATTTGGTGACATCTAGAGGTGGAATTGCATTTTGTATCCATCACCTCACCCTTCTGTGCATGTAGGAGAACCTATGGTAGACTTCAGTTGTCATTAAAACACAGAAAATGTGTAGTATGTCCACTCTGGGCTTCTGTAAAAACATGGCGGCCCCCGTAGAGAGGACCCCCTCCTTGTGTAAATATACATTAATGGGCTCATTTAAGGGGAGGTGGAGAAAATGTTAAGATTTAGGTGATTATAAACTTACAATTATATTATAACTTTTGTAATATTTTTTTTGAAGTGACAAAAGTGAATGCAATCTTACACACTGCACCTTTTAAACGTCAAATCGCAAAATATGTCTGAATGAAAATCATTATTCAGACATTTTTCAGCACATTTGTGTTAGAAATGCAGTGCCCCCCTTTACATGAGACCCCCCTGATAGAGATAAAGCCTAATCTAAACTGTATGGCTCTTTATTGAGGTGGTGCTCGAGTGCTTCCACTGTGAGGATTTTGCCAACCCACAGACCGTCCAGCTTCATCTGAACAGGATAAACACCTACCTCACCAAACAGGAGAATGAGGTGGGTGTTTTACTCGAATCACCTCAGCTTTATTTGCTGCCGAATGAAATTACATGTGTGGTTTTGTTCTTCAGACTGACAACAACGAAATAAGAACATCAGTGACAAACTTCTTGGAGCTTGTTCAGACAATAATGGATGATCAATCCCAGAGGGATCTTTTTTATCAGGTGAGTTGTCAGTAAATACATTTGAAAAAATACACTTGTTTTAATTGTTGTTTATTGCGGATTTTGTCATTTTTCTTATTTATTTTGTATCTGTTCTGCAGAAAATCTTCCCTACAATTTATGGCCCTAAGTATGACTCAGCTCTGGAGGCACTGATGAGAAAATTCCTTGTAAATCTTCAGAAGCTGCTGCCCATCCCAGACTTGGAACAAGTAAGTTTCTGATGACAGCAATCTTGTGACAAAAATATAGTGCAAGTAACTCAAAACAAAACGAAGACGATTTGTCTCTTGGACTCTTATGTCATTTATCTGTATATACAGTCTGCATATAGTGCAGTTCGGGGGCGGCAGTGGCTCAGTAGTTAGAGCGGTCGCCTTTGGAAGCAAAGGTCACTGGTTCGAATCCCATTCGGGCTCTGCTGCAGTGTCACTGGCCCTGACACTGATACCCTGAAAAAGGCCCTATGCGTACTGGTAGAAATACCCCACAGCCCACAACACTGGATAAGTGGTAGAAGATGACATGACATATTGTGCAGTTCTAAAGAAATTGATTTAAGAAAAGGAACATTTTTTATAGAAACCGAGAGGTTGATCTCATCTGTTCTGTTCCTGTTACAGACGTGTCTGTGGCTCAGTCTCCACTCCTCTTTCTTGAAAGAATGTGTTGACTTCATGAAACAACCTGAGCCCTTGAATACTCTTATTCAGCATCACAGACACCACGGCCCTGATGTTCCACAAGGTTGATGTTTGAGGAATTTTCACCTCAGTGCACATTATCTTCATTTATTTTATTGATCGATATACCTTCATGCATTCACTCTTAATTGTTTTGTTTTTCTGTCTTTTTCCAGTTTTGTTCACGAATGACGACTGCATCCTGACCAGCCTGTCGTTTTGCCTACCAAAGATCAACAAAGATGAAAAAGAGGATGTTGCCATCACTGTATGTGTCGGTGAGGACGTCCACAGTGACGAATCAGTTGGGAGTGTCTCCAAACATGAAGGATTCGAAAACTCTGAGGCGATCAAATCAGAAATGGAGGGAAATTTGGACGGAAATCGACCACACTGTGCTGATGAATCGAGCGATTACCAAGGAGCCTCTGTTGAAGTAACACTGGACCCTTTCGATCAGAGTGAGCTCACTGATAATGATGATAGTGAAGATGTTGATGGTGCAGATGTGGACAAAATGTGGTCGCCACCTGTTAAATCGCATAACAGGACGTCCACTAAAGGTTTCAAGTGTGGCAAGGGCTTTAAGTCCGTTAGCAAGTTAAAAAGGCACAAGGTCACTAACTTACCAAACGTCTCTGACTGGCACGGGTTCAATAATTGCATTCGGAATGAATCTGCCGCACAAAGCGCTTTTCATACTAAGAATCATTTGCATCCTAACCCTGAGATTAGTGCAGAGAAAAGTGAGAATGAGCTTCCACCAGCAGGGGCCTCAACACTTGATCCTGCAAACCTCTTCTCTTTTGTTTGTCAGCCCTGTGGCCGGACGTACATGTACCAAAAGACTTTGAACAGACATCAGAGAAATTGTGTTTTCTTTCGTTTACAACAGCAGATGCAAAAAAAATCTCCGATTTCAGCTCGTCACTCTGAATCCAACCGAGCTGATGAAACAAAAGTGGCTTCGCTTGGTGAAGAAAGTGAAGCTGAGCCCTTAGACGCTGCTCTACAGGAATCCACCGATCCTGGTCAAAAAGGCAGTCGCGACAAAAAGTGCACCACATGTACGAGAACGTTTTCTTGTTCCGACGACCTGAGAAGACACGTGCCCTGCCCCTTAAACCAAAGTCTATTTTATTGCCCCCATTGTGGTCAAGACTTTGACAACCGTGAAGCCTGTAGGATTCACGAGGAAGTTCGCTGCAGCGCTTCGAAGGGAGACCCGGAAGCAAAGAGCGAATTCACTGAGGAGAATATCCTCAGAAAACCAGAAAGAAAACATTTGAAGAATAGAAATGCAGACGCACAGAATGCACGGGATGGAAAGTCATCCATGAAGTGTCAGGAATGTGGCCGGGGTTTTACTTATTCCAGGAACTTCGAGAAGCACAGGCTCCTGTGTCCCAAAAAACGTCCTCAACTCAAAAAGCCAACATTCAGGCGGCGTTACATCATAGAGGGCTGTCATTTCCAAACAGCTGACGTCACCGACGACGACCGCGCTGAGGCGAGTTCTGAACTGAGCAGAATGGTCCCCGAAGATCAGGATCAGTCGATCGCCATCGAGTGCACCATGTGTCAGAAGTACTTCTCGGAAATTAGCCACCTGAAGAAACACTACGCCAAGTCGCATCAAATCACAGGCCCGTATCCCTGTCAGCTGTGCCGGACGACCTTCGTGAGGCTGTGTGAGCTCGTTCGACATCAGCAGAACAAAAAACTGTACCGCTGCTCAACCTGCAAGAAAAGTTACACACAGCCCAAACTGCTGGAGGTTCACAGGAAGCTTCACGTCGCAGACGAGACGGCCCATATTTGTGAGATCTGCGGGCAGGCGTGCAGAACTCTGGGCTACCTGTGCCTGCACCTGAGCACTCACGGAGTGCGGCAGCCCAACGTCTGCTCCTACTGCGGCAAGCGCTTCAGCACCAAAGAGTACCTGAGGGCGCACCTGGTGCGGCACACGGGCGCTTACCCGTGTCCCATATGCGGAAGGAAATTCAATCAGAAGTCGTCGGTGCAGTGGCACCTGCACAAACACGCGGGGCAGCAGCCGCACGTCTGCCAGACGTGCGGGAAGGTCTTGCCGACCGGGGCACAGCTTCGGGTGCACATGATCAAGCATTCCGAGGAGCGGCCGTTCAAGTGCGAGGACTGCAACATCAGCTACAAGCGGCGGGCGCACCTGTCGGCGCACCGCAAGCAGAAGCACATGAAGCTGCGGCCGTTCGTGTGCGAGATCTGCAACAAAGGCTTTCGGTTGAACAACTTCCTGAAGACCCACATGATGGTTCACACCGGCGAGCGGCCGTTTGTTTGTCAGACGTGCGGCAAAAGCTTCACGCGGAGCACTCGCCTCAGGGAGCACAGGAAAAAGACGTGTCGGTAACTTCACGCTCTCTGTGTTTTTACTGTCCGGAAAGAGTCTGTGCAAAATGTCGTGCCTTTCAGAGGTGAGGCGACATATCGGCCAACCGGACGTTCCTTTTCCAGCGTCCCCTCCTGAGTCTCAAAGAGAACATAATATAATATAATGTACAAACAGAAAAGCTCAACGTTTGTTTGCTCCTTCCTAGCGCAAGTAGCAAAATGGTGGCCATGGTGGCCTGAGGGTTAGGACAGTGGAGGAGGACCTGCTCCCGAGTGGGTACAAATTCTATTGTGAAGAAAATCAAATCAAGGATATTGTATTCAAAGTATTGGCAATATAAAATAGTACATGTTATGAGAAAGACAATGTATTGCTTCCTAGTTTTTGATTATATACGTCAACCACAGTGAAGTGTCTTTTCGGAAGCCTTTTCTGACTCAACATAAACAAGCACAGTCTGAATATGACCAACCTTTGATTGTTCATGTTCGAAACTGTTCCAAGATCAACACACTTTGTTACATGCAGCCATTCATATCTTTGATCCAGCTTGTCTGTTCATGTATGGAAAGTCTTAATGTGACGAACAAACGGCTGCAGTTACACACACACATGCACATTGCATGCAGGAGATGGAGTTAATAAAAGTGGAGTTACACATAACCGTGTCTTTTAAAAAAATAAAAATAAAAAAAAACGATGCAGATCTGTAAATAAATGACATTGTGCTGACCGATTGTGAAAACAATTCTATAAAATAATAATCCTCATCATATGTCTGCTGATTCTCCCATTTTTCTTCCAGGTCTCTCTCACTGTGCATGTACTGTTTATTTGGACAGTAAACAGACTGACTAACTGGATTAATTTGGGTGAATCGAAGTCAATAAGAAAGCGAGGATACAAAGTCTGAGAAACAGACAGTAACGCTGACTCATCATTTGTGTGACAAATCCCAGAGGATATTGAGGAACATTGCATATATGTGGGAGTGGAGAAGAGAGTAGTCCATGGAAGATTTCACTTGTATTTCATGTCATTCTAAAGAAACTATTTTTTTTAACAAATTTACAAATGTGAAGATTCTGGGGTTATATAACCATATTTTCATCAATAATTTACCAGGATTAAAGGGGATCTATTGCATTTTTTTTAACCCTCAGAGTTAAATATGCTGTTATACTGTTGGGACTTTCAAAAATATCCTAAAGTCTTGTCAAACCCTGGCCAGTAGTGCATGTAGGTGCCCCAATGGCACATAAAGGGGCATTTGGTCCAAGCACTGGGGAACGTGACCACACCCCCCATTTCAACCCCTGGTCAGATTGTTATGAGACATGGAAAAACAATGAATGGGAGAAGTTACAAATGGATTCATATTTTCTCTCAAATTGCAAAAAAACATTTTCAGGATCCTTAATTCAGGATTTTCATCTGAGAAAAAAAGAAGGAGAAGAACAAAATTCTTATTTATCAAAGAACAGTTGAATTGTCATTATTCTAGAAATGCTAATCTGAAGGCACTGGTAGTCTGTCAGTGTTTACAGTTTGATCCATGATCTAATGAAATGAATGTGCTTTCTAAAGACAGCGCTTCGGCCTGTCTGAGGAATGAATTCTGTGATTGTACAGTTCAACACAGTCTAAAACACTTCATTGGAAATTGAAGTATCACAATTAAATATAATGAAGTGACAGCAAAGTCCATTTATCTCAATGTATATTCCGTTATTGGCTTTTATATATTGATTGGATATTTTGTCTTTTTTACTCTCTAATACTGACGTATGCGTTGGTGTAAAATCACAATATTAGAAATGGGAACAAGTAACTTTGTTGTCTTATTCTTTTGATGCTGTCGACAATTTTACACTCATAATCTTCTGTTCAACAGAGGTGAAATGTGTGGGATGAAGTGATGTCTGGAATTCAACTGATGTAGCTTCCAGTCCATTGTGAGCCTCTGTAACATCACTATGGTGCAACACCGTGTGATCTCCATGGAAACGACAAACATGACGTGATAGGAAATTTCAGTTTCCATCGGTGGACGTGGAAATCATCTCTTCATTCATTCCTTTGAATTGATCACAGGTTTTTCTCTCAACCCCCATTGGATTGTTGTTTGCACGTTTCACTTTGTGCTCGTTACTGCCGTCGGAGCAACGGTCCACTTGGGGGCAGTGGTGCTCCGCGTTCTGTTACAGTCACACCGGTCTGGATCTGTAAATTGATTAAGTCTTAATCTCACCCACCGCTTCCCGTGAAATGAAGACTGGCCACATTTCTACCAAACGCATGTTCAGCCCTTCGAATTCAAACGACCTTTAGACAGCGAGCGAGCATTTCCATTCGAAAAGTAACGGGTGTGTGATGGCGAGCGTCTCTCGATGCGTTTCGACGCAACTGTGAAACTGTGCACATCTGAACCTTTAAATGAGCCTCGGTTCGTGTTCCGCGCCCTGTTGTGCCTCTGCAGAGCAGAGACAAACCCTCCCGTTGGTACTGTCCACTCGATTAACCCCTTTGGTCCAATGGAGAGGCGGCGTGGCAGGGAAAGTGACACGCACACACACACAACTTTTTCAGTTTTCAGTCAATCCACATCCTTCTTTGGGATGACCGGTGCTGTGTGGACGCAAAGCGCTGTGTGTTCGTCCCGTCTGCCGAAAGGTGTGAAGGGGAACGCTGGGGGGCTCGAGCTGCGGACGGGATGTCGCAATTACGATTTTGCGATTTCGAGATCATTGGCTCGGGTTAATGCCGTGTGCTTGCTAAGAACCAGGCCATGTTGGAGGGACGCAATGGGAACGTCATGCCCAATCGACTCCATGCCCGATTGTCCCGCGACGGCTTTTTAATCTGCAACGAGGGCTATCGGGTATGTGCCTCCTCCCTGCGGGTGAATCTGTGTTGGGTTTATTTACTTCTCTGGCGTGATGAGTCAGGACATCTGGCCGGACGGAGCACGGCGGCGGTCGAGTTGGGCCAACTGTTGATCGGGAGCGGGGAAAGGTCGCCTCTAGGTGGATGTGTGATCGCAGCGTTTATGCTGATGACGGAACGAAGATCCTTCCGTCATCAGCGCAAAGACAGTAATGGGTCGCGTTTGCTGTTTGAATCCCCCCGATGCTCTCGTCTGATTGATTTGCAGCTGCCGGGGGGGGGGGCCCTCGGTGAATATTAGAGAGTAGTGTGTGAGATAGAAGTGACACTTCCGCTTCATTTCCACTTCATCTGGCAGGAATGGCAAATAACACTGTGTGTGGATGTTATCACGAGTGTCTCATCACTTGTGTGTATGAATTGTTTTCACGAGCCCTTTAGAGTCACATCAGGAGCAGGTCCTTCCTGCGCCAGCGCCATGTTGCAGTACCTCATCCTGACTGTGGTCCCGAAAGGACTAACTCGATACTTGGCGGGGCGGAGGTGAAGGTTTGAGCTGAGGGGTACTCTGCCGGAATGCGAAAACCTCCCTTGGCGTCACTTAAAGGTGCAGTGTGTACGATTTGGTGACATCTGGAGTTGTAGTTGCGTGTTGTATCCACCGCCTCACCCTCGCCGTTCTGAACGTGCAGGAGAACCTGTGCTCGACTTCAAAATAGTACGTCCGATCTTGGCTACTGTAAAAACATGGCGGCCCCCGTAGAGAGGACCCCGCCCCTCGTGGACACGTGCATTAATGGGCTCATTTAAGGGTGATAAAAAAATACAGTTAGGTGATTTTAAGTTCGTGAACGTATCGATATGTAATCGTTTTGTGATATTTTTTGACATAAATGACGGAAATCTTACACACCGCACCTTTAATTGTGCACAAAATGTCTTCTTGAAGGCCTTTTGTATACGTCTGAACAAGGCGCGCAGGGCTAATGCCACACTGAAGTGGTTCTTTGTCCCTGTGATTGAGTGAATGGCTGCATTAAGGCCCAGAGACCCTCTGTTCCCCGTGTTAGCGGATGGGACATTGCCTGAACTAAAAAAAAAAATGACTATGACTTCATCAAATCAAGGTAATGAAGTCATAGTCATGGGAAAGGTCGCGAGTCATGTCCGAGTTCCCTCCTCTCTGCTAAGTTACGTTTTTGATGGAGTTTGGCCGTGTCATAGATTGGGAGTGAAACATCCTGATTGACAGCTGGGACTGATTGTGCGTCTGGAGTGGATGCGCATCCCCTGCGTCGCTGCGTTCCAGCGCAGCCGCTTCAGACTCGCATCCTTTCGCTCAGCGGGAAACGGGGGCCCACGCTCGTCCGCTCGTATTCGGTCAGTGGGTGTCAGTGTCAGACTTTCTCTTTCGATTGCACTCCCTAAATGTGCAGAGTTTCCCTTTAATTATGGAATGCTTTGTCTTTGTGTGAATGACTGCGGATGATGCCACTGCTAATGAGTCTGGTCTCTCTGAAAAGCTCTGCGCTACATACTTTGTAGCCCTTCAGCTTGATTGAAATTCAGGATGTTTCCCTGAGCAAACATCCTGCACCTTGTGTGGCTGTATCCCCCTTTTTTTTTTTTTTTTTTTGTTTTTTAACCCCCCTGCTCCCTCCGAATGTTTCCTGCTCCCTCAGAATGTTTCCTGCTCCCTCCGAATGTTTCCTGCTCCCTCAGAATGTTTCCTGCTCCCTCAGAATGTTTCCTTTCCTTAGAACTCAAAATGGACATCAACCTTTTGATCTTTGCGGCGATCACATGACATGGCGACCAAATCAATTCGGAAATCAATCCTACGCTGGATGCGTGAGAGCTGCTGCGGGAGGAGGAGCAGCGGGCCAAGTCCCCGCGGTTCAATTACTCAGTTTCACAGATTTATCCTGCTCCCTCACATCCCAGCCGCTTCGACCTCGGGCTCTATCGTCTGTCTTTACACAGACTTACATAACTGTCTGAAAAGTGTAGGCATCATTTCACATAATACTCTGTACAGCTCACACACAGCCTACTTTAAAAAAAAAATGTATTTGGCACTGAAAAACCAGCTTTTATCGATACAAAAATGGGGATCCGCTGCGATCGTTGCCTTTTTTTTTTACAGTGACATTCCACGAATGACCAAGTGAGAGCGCCCCCACTTGGTGACTGCCATGTGCTTACTATCGTGAGCACGCTGCATCGTGCAGTGTCGCTCCTAATGAGGTTTTCTCTATTTTGGGAAGTTGTAGTAGCACACTAGCGCTTTGCATGACATGACAAAATCCACTCATCTGTCGTCTGTCGCGCTTCACTGGGGAAGCTGGAGCCGAATCCCCTTTATTCATGTCTTCAATGAATTCGGCTTCGGTCTGAATCTTGATGTCATTGAAAGGTCGAGTGTGAAAGATTGAGGTATACAAAGTCTGTCCTTTTCGACTGGCAGAAAGGCAATATATGAACAACTCTTTATATTTTGTCCTCAGAGGCCACCGTATGGCCACACCATGTTTTCTTAAAGGTGCAGTGTGTATAATTTGGTGATGCTAGTGGCGAGGTCGCATGTTGCGTCTGTCCCCTTGCCCTCACCCTCCCGAGCGCGCAGGAGAATGTATAGTAGGGCCCTCAGTTGTCATTAAAACACAAAAGATGTGTAGTATGTCCACTCCGGGCTACCGTAAAGACACAGCGGCCCCCCATAGAGAGGACCCACTGCCCATGTAAACATACATTCATGGGCTCATTCAAGGGAAAATGTGTGTGTGTGTGTGGGGGGGGGGGGGATAAGATTTAGGTGATTATGAATTCATGACAACGTTAGTATGTAATCTTACACTCTGCACCTTTAAACAGTCCAAGGTGGACAAACTAAACGCCGTCCCAGTTTGAATCATATCGTGGGGCCGGGGATTCTACCACGTGCGTCACCACCAGACGTCGCTAAACCCTACGCTGTGATTTTTTTGAACAGTAGAAACTTTAGACATCTCAGCCAAAACATGTTCCAACTCGGTTCATCATCATCATCATCATCATCATCATCATCATCATCATCATGCAGGAGACACATTTGAACGTAAACTGCTGAGTGGTGCATTGCAGCTTCGACTGAAGCGAATGGCCCGTAAGAAGGAACGCACCTTCGGAGCTGCACTGGGACATTCATCATAGTTGCTTCACACACACTCCCTCGAATGTGTAAAAAAAAATAAAATAAAAATAAGATCAAATAGAATATGCACACAAACATTGCATGTGACTTTTCCTTTCGCAAAGCGAGCATCAGTGACTGAGTGGAGTTCATAATGGCTCCTTGGTCTCAGAGGGCAGCGGAATCTTTACCCCCTCTTCCTCTCAGCCACATGTGCTGCCACACACTCGCTATGAATAAGATGGAGAAGCACATCATTGTCATCATCATCATCATCATCATCATCATCATCATCATCATCATCATCTCACAGCTTTCTGCAGCTTGGGAGGGCTTTTTGAAAAAACAACAAAAAATAAATAAATAAAAAGGCAATGTTTGCTGAGTGGCTCTTGTTAAGCACATCACAGCCAGGAGCTTTCCCCCAACTCGTCCAGCAGTGGCACAGAGAGAGAGAGAGAGAGGGAGAGAGAGAGAGCGAGAGAGAGAGAGAGAGAGAGAGAGAGAGAGAGAGAGAGCTTCCTGCAGGCTCTCGCACTCAACACACCTGCTTGTCATTTCCTTAACATCATCCCCCCACAGAAGCTGCCAGGTGTTGTTGCCAGGTGACACTGGTGGTATAATGAAATGTTTCACGCGGACGAGCGGCAGACTCATGAATGTAGCATTGCTATTTTTTCCTCTGATTTTTTTTTTTTTAATTTTTTTTTTTAAACTCATGTTTTATTCAGACCCGGGACGCTTCGGCTTGAGAGGCCTATATGTGCATCCACACGGGGGAAGATGGATGCTTTTTACTCGTGTTTCATCGATGCTGTTGCGCCGTCGTACGCGTATATATCTTGAATTTCCCAAATGTGCCGCTGCTCCCTGTTTGGCGGAGGTGCGGACGGGGAGCCACCAGACAGGGAACACGGTGCTACAAATCTCTCGCCGTGGACGATCAACACTTTGTCCAACACTTTGGTCTAATTGCCTCTTGTGTGGCGGCAGACATCTAAAAATACGCCACGTTCCGCAGAGTCTGCACCGTCTCCCCAGCCCTGGAGTTCATCTGAAATTCTTTCCCTCTGAAGAAAGGACCGACAGTTCCACATCAAGACTGCTTGTGCTCGACCTTGCGGTCACCTTGCAGCTGCTTTTTTCTTTTTTTCTTTTTTCTTTTTTTTTCTTTCTTTTTTTTTTTTAATTCCAGATCATCTGACAAGACCTTCTGCAGAGAGAATGACTTTGCAAATCATCTGCGAGAAGCTGTGCTCCGGGGCACAGTTTGCAGGAATAACACACACCTAGTGGTAAAGCTGTGTGTTGCAGCTGAATACCTCTCCCCTCCCTCTCTTTCTACGGAGCCCATAAACGGCCCTACAGCTGTCATTCCCCACCCGGACCGGTGTGCGGTGCGTCCATTCTGTGCCACTGTAAAGTGCGTGACGGCGCCACCCGGCGGGCCTGCGTGGTGACGACCTCCTCGCAGTGTAAAAACAGGGCTCCCTCTGGATTCATGAAAATAGAAATTCATACACTAAGCTGATTACAAACAAAGTCTAATCTTTATTTTCCGATTCCTGGTAGAGGAGGTCATCGCTTCCATCTAAATCTTCCTAACGTCCCGGCCAGTTGCTGCATGATCCTCTGAGCGCACACGGCGTCCGGGAAAAGACAGCGGGCTGCGCGGCTGCGGGGC
>JAFBJT010110089.1:34847-50232 GCA_016785325.1 Chascanopsetta lugubris | reverse complement strand
TTTTTTTTACAATTCTTCTGGAGTTTCTTGAGAGTTTGTTGTCACAGTTCAAGGTTCTCCCCCCCAAAAAAACCCAAAAAAGAATTCAGAAACTTCTATGGGACTCAGGAAGTCACAACCTCAGGACTCAGTCACGACAAACAGGCTTACTGTATTTTTAGTGTTCATATTGTCTTTAATGCCACGAGTTAAAGAAAAACGTTCCCTCTGTACCCTCAGAGAATATTCTCACGGCAAAAATGTTCCTCAATTTGCCGCATCAAGCTCGTCACCCGGCCATGACCTGCCGACACATTTGAACTGTGACTCAAAGACAACACTTCAGAACACTGCAAACTAAAGTTTGGTTTATACAATCCTCCACCCCTCTGCACTGTCGCTGTGGAACATCTTGAAAAAAGACATAAAGTTGGTTCAGGACCCCTGCTCTCGAAAATCGGCTCCCACTGCATTTTTAAAAAGGTCCTTCTCATGCCTGTCCACGCTTTTAACTCCGGTGAGCACCTTTGTCATCTGGCACGTTGCCCAGCCCTCCGATGTGTGGAATAGCGCAATATTAAAACAGGCCCTGTCGAGACTGGTCTATAATTTTTAATTACCGTTCAATCTGCGCTACGCCGTTCCTTGGTAAATAATTAAAATGTTGTTCATAAGTGAAAATTGGAAGAATGTCTGACTCAGCAAACTCTGTGATGAATTTCAGCTCAAACTTTCTCAGAGACTCGTCCCTCCGCTGTGGGAGGAAGAAGGACGATCGCAATAACGGCAACAACGGCGTTGATGGAACAAGGTACGTTCACGGGCTAATCTGGACGTTCTCATTAGCATAATGATGGTTTTTGAAGCATTAATGAGATCACCGGGTCGCCGAGGTCATCGTCTACCTACACAGAAAACAGCCACGTGTCATTTACCTGCATTGCATGAAAGGATATGAGCTAATAAATGGTCCATCGTCGACCATTTCAACATGGGGGTCTGTGGGGATTGACTCGATTTTGGGGCCAACCTCAAGTGGCCATCCTGTGAACTGCAAGTGTTTCCACTTCTCTATTGGCCTCATCAGAACAGGATTTATGTTGTAAAACAAACAGTAAAGGTGCAGTGTGTAAGATTTGGGAACATTCAGAGGTGAAGTTGCATGCTTTCAAATGGGAAAAAATAAGGGATGTGGGTGATTATAATACATGAAAATGTCAGTATGTAATTGTTTTGTAATATTTCTAAAAGTAACAAAAATGACCTAAATCTTACACACTGCACCTTTAAAGGCTTGGTGTTAACCTCAGATCGTATTATTCAAGGGAAACTTCCAGATGGGAGGTGTTAGCACACTAACTTCATTTAGAATTTCTTGCCACTTCAAAATGCCATTTCTGAGACGTTTGGAAACGTGGCGTCCCTCAAGGCGCAGTACTCAGCCCACCTCTCTTTGGGCAACACGATACGTTTCTGCTCCATAAACTCAAGGAGCGCTGCCGTCACATCACCACACAGTCATGGGCTCTCCGTTGAAAAAAAACTTCATCTCTTTCAAATGACCTTTTCAAAAACACACATGTACTTCAGCAACTTCCATAAGTCGGTAGCTGGTGCTGAGCCTCTGCAGTAAGAAATACACTGTGTTTTTTTTCTCTTCCAGCCTTCACAGGTCAGAAATCCGGGCATCATCATTGATTCAAGCTTCAACATGTTCTGATGCCAACATCTGAAGAAAGAGGTTTCAATCAAAGACTACATCTAAAGTGTGAGGCTTCTCGTGTCTGGCAGATGCAGAAAAACCCTATAAATGTATTTATATCTAGCTGGTGGGCTATACCGCTGTGCCTTGCTCATTGGTCGACATGAAAAACAAAGACTTCAGCTAAACTGAAGCATTTTGGCTGCAACCTTGACAAGAAAGCAGTTATTGTTTATCCATCCTTTCATCCACGTCCGAGAGTGACAGCTAACATGCACATTTCCAAACACGGAGAAGGGTTCTGGTGAACACTCCTCCCTTTGATCCTGAGTCGGAGGTTCTCTCCACATGTTCGCAGCTCGTGTGTTCAGGACCTGCGTGAAGATACGGAGATTGTATGGCCGCCGTCAGCTCCCGTCCACACAAAGCTTACAGTGTATTTAGCAGCTCGGACTTGTAACTGAATCCTCAGAGTTGCTTGTGGGGGCGAGAATCAGACATACCACGAGGTCATTGTGAGTTTCAGTCTGTAAACGTGATGTCATCCTCGCGTACGAGTCGAGGAGCCTGAAACTATGCAGCGTTGATCAGATTCAGTGTCTCACACAGGTTCCCATTGTATAATGGCGGGTTTGATTTCATGACATCATCGCTGGCAAAAACACATTCGCCCTGTTTCGGAGCCGACCGGGTTTCAAACCCGCAGGTGTGAATGATTACACTCACACATGCGTGTAATGGAGCTCCGCCGCACATGTGACACGTGTGCGCTCGGGTCGATATGTGAGGCTGGATTTAATCTGGCGTTTTCCCCTGACTCACTGATTTATGCTATTGATTTTTCGCTTTTGTTTTCAATACTGCTCTCGTGTTTCGTAAAAGAAAGTGCAAACGCGCACCCGCAGTTCTCAAGTGGGAGAACTGAAATGTTTAATGACAGACGTCAAAGTCGTTCCGACTTTTAATGCCCCCTCCAAAAATAAATCTTTTGAATAAATCATTGTCGTCTGTCGCTGCGTTGCTGCGTCTCCCGCTGCTTCTCTGTGACTCGTCAAGCAGACAGCAAATTACTAAGACTATTAGGGACTGATGTCCACAGGTGAGATTGCAATATTATCAAAAGACATTATGTGTATCATGACTCCATGCGCTAATAGCTGAGGTAAGATATTAAAGGTACAGTGTGCAGGATTTAGTGACATCTTGCACCGAGATGTCCTCTTTCAAGCATGTAGCCTTTCGTTAAAACTTAAAAAGTGTTACGTTTCTCCATTCTGGTCGACGAAGCGCACAATGGCCGCCAAACAATATCATCAGAGCATTTCAAAGTGGCAGTTTGGGCATCATGATAAAAGCATTAATGCATTGCTCTATGGAGAAATCACAAGGTGCTACCCTGTTATACCAACATTTACCACCAGAGGGCCGTTATACTGCCATCTGCTGTTAGTGAATGGAACTGTGTCAAAATTACAAATGGCCCCTTTAAATCTCACACACTGGAACTTTATAAACTTCTATTTTGTGTTTGTGCAGATTTTGATGTGAGGAGACGGGAGAGTTCATATTTGTGGAATGAAGGTGTTGGCTCCGATGAGATTGTAAACGCCTCTGTATTGTTTGCGTATAATGATGTTGACGATGTGACTGGATCACAACCAAATAAAGGCACATTTGCATAATTAGCTGCAGGCCCCCGTTCTTCCCGTTTGTTTTCATCTGTGAGCTCCGGCAGATGGCTGCATTTTATTGCACAGTGATCTTTGTCAGGTGAGTTGTCAATCACAGAGACGCCGACTCGTATTCTCTCGTACGTTTGATTGTGTGTTTACTGTTTATCACCGAGTGGGGAACCCGTCGCATCTGCCGTCTGAGACGAACTGGAAGGAACGAGCGTCTGTAAATATTATTCGAAGCGACCCTCGGGAGCATGGGGAAGCGATGGCGGATGGCGGACGAGCGGCGGCGTGGAGGTCGGAGAGGAACCCCCTCCCCCACACACACACACACACACGCACACACACTCGTAACCTGCCGCAGGACCAATGAAGCGCCCCCTCAAGAGGAGAGGTGGGCAGAGATGGATGCCGGCGGGAGCGGGACCAAGAAAGAGGGAGCTGCTTTTATTGTCCTCTCTTCCACTGTAACATCTCTCATTTCTTCACGTTACGAAGATTCTTTTGTTTCACGCTTGTTTTCCGAGCGTTGCGGCGGAGAGCGAACATCCCTCTGAGCCGCGCCTCATCTCTTTGATTAATGGAAGCAACTCAGCGTCAGCACCGCAACACTTACGGGGATTCATGCACCGAGGAGAATTGATTACCTTTAACTAGGAAACAATGGAGAGTGAGGACGCGTAATGACTGGCCCACCTGTTTTTTTTTTAAACTTCGTGATCATTACAGGGGCCAGGGAAGCAATCAACACGTTTTGGTGTTTAGGCTTTTTCCTTTTTTATTTTTATTTTTTTAATAACAAATCACTAAATGTCTCTGATTGGTCCCTTGAAAGACCGATACCAGCGTCAGAGGAGGAAATAAAACATTCATATCGCTTGTTGTTTTCTCTCCAAACTTCTAAAGTGGAGCCGTCGGGTCGCATTTGAAGTTTTGACTCGGAGAAGGTGTTTGGAGAGTTAATGAGGAATTAGTAATCAATTGGAACCCTGCCACGCCCGATATGAAAAGAGCCAGTGACCCGTTCCCCCCTCGTCTCCGCGCAGCTATCAATTAGTTTGAGGCTTTACTGCTTCAGATTAAACCAACTCTTCATTGCACCACACCATTAGAGTCATCCTCTCCGCTAATGGGCCCTGTGATGAGCTATTGATCAACAGCAGGTGTGTCAGGAAGTGAGAGAGAGAGCGAGAGAGAGAGAGAGAGAGAGAGAAGTTTACCAAACAGGACCTGGAGAAACAGGAAGTCATCTGCTGCACAACAGGAAGTTCAACGTGTTTCATTTTCAATGCTCTTTGATTTTCTTTTTCAAGGTTTTCAAGCATTGTGGCATCGAACATGTGTAAACAATGGCCGATACAACACTGAACATGTGCGTTGATTTTGGAAGGATGGATTTCGATTTCATGTGAAACAAAGGCAGAGGTTTAAAGGAGCATTCCGTAAAGTTTTGCTCAAATGATTTCCATTTATTCTGGCGGATACTGAATTTAGAATGAACATCAGTATGTGTGCATAATCATCTAAATGAATCGTTGTTTCCATCAACCTGGAATGAGATGTTTATATTCGCAGCAGGAGCAGGTCCCTTTTAACCTCAAACCAGTCTGACCTTCAATGACCACTGACGTCTACCATCGGTTCTAGCAGAGGTGGGGCTGCAACATGCAACTTCACCTCATGGTGATAAATCCTACAACCTGTTTCCATCAAACACAAGTCAAGTCATCGGTGAAACATTTAGTCTAAAATAACACGAACACCAAACCATGTTTTTGATTGTGGACCCCAATGTATGTCCATTTTGATACAAACCAGTAAACTCAAACATTAATGGCACAATATAAAGTCTTATTTCTCAGTGCACTGGAAAACATGATGAGGTTATATAGCAGGTTTTTACAAAATCAACTATTTGTTTTAGACAAAAAAATAGAAAGCAAAAATAATGTAGCTCATCCTCGAAAATAGTACAATCTAACCACGCTCACAGACTTTTAGCTAAAAGTGAAAATGTGAGCATTTTACCCAAGAGCAGGAGTTTCCTCGTCACCTGGATCCAGAACGTTTGTGTCTGCATGGAAACAAAAACACAAAGTCCTCATCAGGAGCCACAGACCGAGCCTCTTATCCAGTTAAATGAATGTTAATGAATCAGTGGTCCCATGTCTCACGGACGGCGGTTGGTCAACATGACCTTTACTCTCCGAATACAAATTGTGATTCATTTCACCTCCGGCCTCCTTGGAGACAAAGACACACAAAATAAATAAAGAAATAAACGCTGATGATCAAATATCATGGTCTCCGTCGGAGCGGCGGCTCCCGGTTTGTAAGTGATGAGATTTTTCATTTCCACGTGAGGATCAGATTCATTAGGAGCCGGAGTGAGTGATGATGGTAATTATGATAGAGTCGTCCTCTCCCAACCCCTGCTCTTCAACCTTCTCCGGACCTTTCAGGACTTTCTCTTCTGTCTCTGGCCCGCTATGAATTCAAGATTAATGGCGTCCATCACTCGGCCTCTGATTATTAATCAGACCTGGACGAACCAGAGGGAGAGAGCCTCATCCTTCTTTCTTTTTTTTTCCCCCCTCTTTCATATTTCACTTATGCAGCGATGTTTACTGTGCCTCTCCCTTTCATCTCCGCAGAGACGGGAATGTGATCAGCGGCTCTGGCCGACGCGCAGCCTGTAATTATCCACAACCTCATTGATTTCCTTCATTTCCAGCCTCGGCCAGACTCCCCACAGATAGTTTATGAACACAGATACCCACTCCGGTGGTTCCCACACAGCTCTATTATATTTCCTACACTTCTTCTCTGTGTGCTCGGCCTGCTGCTGCTGCTGCTGCTGCCGCTGCTGCTGCTGCTGCTGCTGCTGCCGCTGCTGCGCTCGCCCGGATTTGCAAGGCGGTAGAATTTGATCCCTTCCAGAACAAATTGAGATGTACTGTACTTGCAGCGCTCAGCAGCGGGTCTCGGCGAAGCCGTGTTGTGCTGACTAGTCTGGGGCGCTCGCCACACACACACACACACACACACACACCTACACAATGCACCTTTATTCCCATGAGTTCACCTCAGAGGGACGTGTGCAGGTACACGTTTGAATTGGAGTTTAAAGGTGCAGTGTCATTTTTATCCCTTCTAAAAAAATATTACAAAACAATGACATACTGATCATTATAATCACGTAAATGTTGTTTTTTCCCCCCAATATCCTTAAATGAGCCCAGTAATGTATATTTACACGAGGAGTGGGTCCTCTCCACGGGGCTCGCCATGTTTTTACAGCAGCCCAGAGTGGACATACCAAACATCTTTTGAGTTTTAATGACCTCTGAAGTCGACCACAGGTTCTCCCGCAGGCTCGGAAGGGTGAGGGTGAGGTGATGGACACAACGTGCAACCTCACCTCTGGATATCACCAAATCTTACACGCTGCACCTTTAAAGGTGACGTCACAATTCCAGCGGATGATGCAGAGAGGGGCACTTGCATATCTGCTGGGTCTTTGCTGGGTCTGCAGCAGACGCAGTGATTCTGGGGCTTAGACACAAACACCTCCAGCCGGGGCCTCGGAGATCAGAGGGTTGATGTTGCAAAGCCAAGTCTCTCTCTCTCTCTCTCTCTCTCTCTCCCTCACTCACTCTCACTCTCTCACCCATAAACACACCTCTGCGGCCTCACTCCATCTCCCTCCCTCTCTCTCTCTCTCTCTCTCTCTCTCTCTCTCCTCCGCCTGCTTCACTCACCTCCCCTCATGATTAGTTTGACTGGCTTTGTTTTAGGCCCGGAGGCTCAGAGCTGGACAGCCACGGTGGGGGGGGGGGAATTGCCTTTAACCGAGATGAGGTTTGTGAGGTCCCCCCGCCCCGCCCCGCCCCCCCCCCCCCCCCCCCAAACACACACACACCCACACCCACCAGACCACTCCTCTCACTCTATTTGCCTTCATTTGTGTCCGCAGCGCAAACATCCGTCTGGAGGAGAAACGCGGCCACGGAGCTAAAATTAAACAGCCAAAGTTATTCCGTCACTGAGGGAACTCAGAGGAACGAGGCCCCGCAGGTGAAGCCACTCCGACATTGGCGTGTCCTTTAAGTCGCTGCCGCGCGGCCGTTATGGACATCATCATGAGGGATGGACATGCTTACCGTGCAAACACCGCAGCGGTGCATCATGGGATTTCTACTTACCGATGCTACCGGGCAGCGCTACCTTGATTTTTCTTCCTTTTTTTTTCTAGACACCGCGGATTCCTATCAATTTGTCCTCATTTTGCCTCGTCGTCCTGTGGTGAGAGCGGAGACAGGGAGGAGAAGAAGATCGTCTCTGTATGTTTGTTTGTGTCAAAGTCAGAAAGGGAAAGGAGGGGAGGGAGAGAGAGAGAGAGAGGGGGGGGGAGAAAGGGAGGATGTGTACAGACTGGGTTTCTTTCTGTGTCACAGGACGAGCGTCTGGCCCGAAACAAAATGCCAACCAAATGAGGACGGATCAGGGGGCCGAGCGTGAGCCACCCTGAGCCCCCATTACCGAGCGTGGAAGACGGATGGGACTGCTCATCCGGAGAGAGAGAGAGAGAGAGAGAGAGAGAGAGAGAGAGAGAGAGAGAGAGAGAGAGAGAGAGAGAGAGAGAGAGAGAGGAGAGAGAGAGAGAGAGAGAGAGAGAGAGGGAGAAATACACACTCACCCTCACACTCACATCCACATGCTGGCACTTCAAGGACACAGCCACACACAAACACACACACAAACACACACACACACTTATATATACAGTACATAAAGGCACTGAGGAGATAGATGGAGACCAGTGGATAAAATTGATAAACAGTCCACACATGTGAAGTGAAATACACACACACACACACACACACACACACACACACACACACACACACGCACACACACACACACAGACATATTTAACACAACAAATGTCTGGCTGCTGCCAGACGCCGGTTATGTTAATTCACACATCATCATCAGCCGCTCTGCCAGAAAACAACTCTAGCTACATATCGTGAGAGATAACGCGATCAATCCTTATCTCCATCTTAACCCCGATCCCACATATTATTCATCCGCACACACTCAAGGACTCAGCCTGTTTACGTCTGCTTTCATTAAGACCATCCACATCACAGCCGCGTCCCGGTAACAAGCGACACAAGTGTAACTTTATGAGCCGTGACTAAAGCACTTCCTGTCATGTTTCTGGTCAGCGGCTTCCCATGGCGAGGATCAGAGGATTTATGGAGCGGACCCACCCGGCGCCGGCGGACCTGCCGCCAACGGCACAACGGCAATCAAACCCTTTACGGCGACGGAGCATCAGGCAGCTCTCGATAACAATATCACCCCAGCTGTGAGAGGGGAACAAGCATGTTCTTCTCCCTGTCTTTGGTGCACATGGTGCTGAGTCATGTGGTGAGTGGAGAATTTTGAGGTAAAGTTGAAAGCTTGAATATTTATGCAGAAATACTTAATCTATGATTGGGGTCAACTCACAGCCATATTTCAGACAGACCTGGCATTTAAGAAAAAACTTTTTTTTCAATTTACTTCAAAAAAAAAAAAGATTATTCTCAAAACCGCAGTATTTTAAAGAGGCTTTCTTTCTAAAGATGTGAAAGTTATCAGAGTTACGGTAAAAGTATGAAAATCATTCAGTGTCTCTGTTTGCCAAGGTCCAATAGCCTGTTTCAAAAAGTGGCTGGCTTCAGATTTCTATTTAGATCTGCACTAAACTGACCAGACGGGCGAAACATCAATATCAATGAATTATTCTCTCAACATAATGAATAGTGTGGCATCTCACAGCGGCTCAAAATAAAAGAAATAAACACTATAGATCTGCTCCCATTGAGAAGTGTCCAGTAGTTTGCGTGTCATCCTTCAAACAGACAGACGGATGAAACAGCCTCTTTGCCTCCGCTCTGCCTCAGATGGATTCTGTTCACATCCTCCAACAAACGAATTTCTTTCCCCCTTAATTTCTCACATGGTTTCATTTCAAATGATCCGACATCCAATAATTAAATAGTGAAAGTACAAAAAAAAAAATCTTTTAATGTCCCGAGATGTAGAAAATACATTTTCCTGCAAGCATGAGAGGATATTTGGCGAAAGGACGATAAACCCAGAAATATCTATATGGTTTATAATACAATTATAACCCACGTTGCAGGCAACACAATCCATTCACTTTGCTCATTATGCATCTCATCAGCGACGTCCTTTGACTCAAATAACGCAGACACCAAAATCTCTACTATTAATCCAATTGCATTCTTTCAGCAGACTCTTTCATCCTGAGGCACTTTACAAAAGAGAGACCTTGACGTCAGCGCTAAGTCTTTAAATGCCTTCAATTAGAGATAAATAAAGAAGGGTATCTTCATGAATCAGAGCCCTGAAAAGAATTACGTAACGCTGCACCGAGGCACAAGCGGCTCCTCTCGCCGTCCTTCAAGCCGCGGTTCTGCTGCCACAACCTCTGCTTCTCTGAGCTGGAACTACGATCAGCTCCGACAGAGAGAGGGCGAGGACAATGAGGGGCAGAGGGAGCTCGAGGAGGCAGAGGGAGAGTTATCACCTGTTGCCGTGGCAACAGATTAGTCAGGGAGCTCGAGGAGGCAGGTGAGAGGAAGTGCAACTCGTTAGCACCTCCGTGCAAAGTTTAGAGTGAGATTGCATCCGTTGGGGGCGGAGCCACTCAAAGTGGCCACAGCGGCCCATTAGCCCCACCCACTTGTAGCCACAGCTGTTCATCTATAAAGAATGTATTCTAGCAGTTGATTGATTTCGGTGTATTGACTAATACTGCGGTCATTTAGTGAAACAGTTTTGATTCAATCGCATCCATACGGATATCAAGAGCTCAAAACCTACCCAGCAACAGCCGAATTCTTTTTTCTGATTGGACGATAAGTGGAAAATTAATAAAAAAAATACCTAGATTACTTTTTTGACAATAACAAGGTGTTGGATGTGAAGTGGCTGACACGTGTGTGACAGGCGGCGAGTGCATGAGACCTTAGAGCCCCGTACACGATAGATTGAGAGGAAGGGATGCGATCAGATGCTGTTATATGGGGACATAACCACATGATCCACTGATTGTGCTGCAAAGGGTCGTAAATACCAGTACAGCGCTAATTAGTACATCTGCTGCCACTCTGAACATTGGCCTGTAGCCTGGCACGGCATGCAGAGATATGTGGCCGTCAGCTCATACGGAATAATGAGCATCGACGACTGGTTAAGCACCTATGGGATGCGATGGAGCGTCGATGCCTCGCCTCTGAATAATCTGATATCTGTTGGTCGCGTTCCAATAATTGTTTGTGTCAGAATAATGAAAAGAAAAAAAAAGGAGCAGAGGGAGAGGAGGAGAGCCACAGACAGACGGGACACTCTAAAAGAGAGAGCGGGAAGAGGAAGAGGAGAGTATCAAAGAGACGGAACAGACGTGGAGTTAACGTGGTTTGTCACAGTTCATGTTTGTCACGGTTCAAAAGGAGGCGCTGTCGCGCACGAGATGCAAGGTCTGGGTTCGTTTTCAGAAAAGAGCAAAGCGCTGGAAACGAAGGAGATCAAAAATACTTCATCAGGGACTTTGTCTTTTCTGAGGTTTTTTTTTTATTATATTCCTGCAGCTGGAAATGTGTACAAACACAGAGATGAAAGAAACTCTCGTTAGTTTCATTTCAAAGGTTCAAGAGTGTTCAAGAGATATCACAGCAGTGTTTGCAGAGGTGGATGGGATCTAAATGCATACATGATTAGCCTTTATGTTTACATCTGCAGCAGGTCATGTCTTCAGAGGCCGCCATGTTCATAAAGTAGCCCGGAATAGAATAACCCGGCACTTGAGTTCCAACGATGACTCAGCCCATATAATATATATATATATATGTGTGTTGGAGTCATTGTAAATAAAGACTAACATATACACTCGTTAGCCACTTTAGGCAGACTTCCACAAATCGAATGCAATGCACATCAGCTGTTCTCCTTGTAAAGCTTATTTTTACATTAAGGATCAAAAGGTCATTTGATAAAAACCCAACGTGTACTGTTTTTTTTTATGTGAAAAGGAAAAAGTAGAGACACCCGAATGTGAGGTAATCCTGCAAAACACGAGCTTTAATGAAGTCATTTGAAGTAGCGGTGAAAACAGAAGTAGGTATCACTGACGCGATAAAGTGTGAATAGATGAGTTGCGGTAGAGTGCAGCCCTGTACCTAATAAAGTGGCCACTGAGTGTATACGTCCGTGTGCAGTTAGTACCACAACAGAGCACGGAGGTGGCGCCATGTGTTACATTGTGTTACTTTGACGGACAGCGCCGGAGAGTCAATGAAATCCATTAACTGGGGGGAAATAATTGTGTTTCCCACCGGCAGTAATTTATTGATGAGATTTCCCCCCCCTCCCCCCCCCCGATAATAGCCGGACGCACAAATAAATAAACAAATAAATCTTTTGGTGGAAATAGGGTTGACCTGCCGCTCCATTTTTCCCCGTGGAGGTCGTGTGAAACATGGAGGACTAGTAAACACAACAGACATTAGACATTTAAAGTGCATCTTCTGTTATTACAAGCAATTAGTATGGACGAGTGAGGCAGTCAGCTGTTTTGTTCTTTCACCTTTGATGAGCGAGAGTTGGGGCAGGACGGCAAAAAGCAATAAAGTAAGACAGAGGAGGTGTGTGTGTGAGTGAGTGTGTGTGTGTGTGTGTGTGCGTGGGGCTTGGTAACCCTTGTTATTTCCACTCCACTCCCTGAAGGATTGGTTCCTATTACAATTAATCCCTAATCAAACTAGGGGGCAGCAAACATGATCTGATTTGGCCTTCACACGGGGAGCCTCTAATCAGTTTCTCCATCCAAATAGGATTTGGAGGGAGGCCAGAGGACACACACACACACACACACACACACACTTCCTCTGTTGCCGGGACGGTCCTCAGAGATGCTATCACACTCTGTGGCACGTCCTACGTATGCCCGCAGACTCTGCCTTGCAGGGGGAGGTGGGTGGGGGGGGGCGCGGGGGGGGTCACCACGCGTAGTTAGGCAACTGTAAACTCCAGCGCAAGGTGATGGAGAGGGAGTATCTGAGTTACGTGTCCTCGGGCGAGTCGCCGGCTCCTGAGTTTGCAAAAGTGCCAGATATGGAGGAGCGGTGCCGACTGCATTTCAATGTGGGAGGAGATAAACAGTCTGTAAACACAATCTGATATATTATTCACACCTCCGCCGCCGCCGCCTGGCGCCGTGATACACGGCGACACGTGGCATCTGCCGGCTAATGATGGTGACAGCGACGAGGGCCCCCTCATCAAGCGCATCGGTTATTGCCCCACCGCGGGACCAGCGAAGAAAGCCGCCCCGAGGCCGGAGCTCGTGTCGTAATAAAGAACAACAAGCAGATGCGGAGCACCAGGAGAGCACTCACATCAATCCATTAAGAGGCAGAGACGCAGCACGGGCGCAGGAAACACCCACAGCGCGCCGACAACCAGGAAGAATTCAAAGTTCGGCGGAGGAGCTGGCGGCAGCGGCGGCGTGGAGGGCTCACGTGGAAGGAAAACGCTCGAACCTCCCACCGCTCGCATCCCAACGCTCGTGTCGCGGGTTTATCTTTCTCGGGGATGCGCGATTCCAGCAGGAGTCACAGGCTTTCTGAAATAATGCAAGGTGGCAGAACAATGTGCTGAAATGACGGGAGAGCGTTAGCGGCACGGCGTCTCATAAATTAGGTTGACCCGAGGTTAATTTAGAGGCTGAGTGCCCTCTGGAGGTTACGGAAAGGTAGGCAGGTAGGTTCAGCAGGTATTAATGACTCTGAAGGTTTATGAGAGTGGGACATTTATATGCAACGGAAGTTCAGGAGAGGACATTTCAGACACTTATGAGTTTCGCATTAGAATGCCCTGCTCACACGGTGGCCATCCCGTCTTCACATAAACTGCTGAATTTGCTGATTTGTCGAACTTCAGCGACGATTGAAGATTCAAGATGTTGATTGTCACGAGCAGAGTAGAAACACAGATGGCGATGGGCGATGTCATTCTTACCGTCCCTTCACGCCACTGAAATAACTTCGTATCACTACAAATAAGCATTCAGCTTAACTCTTGAGAAAATAAAATGAAATAAATAAGTACTAAATACAAAAGGGTAGAGTGCAGGACGGCAATATGTGCAAATACTATTTATAATGTGAGTCAAAACTGCAGATGCACAACTGTGTTAGTGCGCAACCACCAACAAAACACAATGCTGCGCTTTATTCTGACGTCCAAATGTCGGGAAGAAGTGGACATCAAGCATTCAAAGTTACATTTCTGTTGTCTAATACATTTCTTGATGTATATGGCAACTGGCAAAGAGCAGCTTGACAACTTATCAGATGGTGGTTGGTTCCAACCCATCATTGTGCATGGAAGTCCTTGCGCGGGGAAAATGAAGTTTGGTGGAAAGTATGAAAAAGTGAAGGTCATTTTCCGTTGAGAATTCATCCTGAGAGCCTGAAAATAAAGTTACGGTCGAGATGTGAGGTGCGCGCAGGTTCTCCAAGGTTCACTATTGTTCATGAACTTTTCTATTTGCCTCTTTTGTCACTGATTGTCGCTGAGTGTTGAGCCTTGAAAAAACACTCGAGTACCAGCAGTTGTTCATACGACTGGGAAATATCACGGAACACAGAAACCTCCATGTTGGCGCGCATGTGATCAGCTCGGCACCGAGCCACAGAGGAGGCGCAGCAATGCAAAGGTAATTGCTGAGTAGCCGTAAGTGCTGAATCGCGCTACATCATTTCTCCTTGAGCACCTTCGAGCACACCGCCATTGTTGCCGCTCCGACGAGTGGTTGCGCGCATCAGAGCGCACCTCGCCTCTCATAAAGTGCGACGCAAAACAAACACCCACTTCACTCAACTCTGGAAACAGCCGGCGCGGAGGGAGTGCGAGCAAAGTGAGCACCTCGTTTATCAAATCCCACTCGGCCAGCGGTGGGTGGGCATCTCTGTCAAAAGGGCCAATTAACAAGGAGCCCGTGGTGAGCCACCGCCGAGCCGCACCGGAGAGAGCCACTATTAGGAGGGATTCATCATTAGCAGATAATGGGACCGGAGCAGGAAACACGTCCTGCGCTTACGCTCGCCATTGGAGGAGAGCGGAGCGGAGCGGAGCGGAGCCCCCCCCCCCCTCCCCTCCCGTCTTATGATCCCCCTAATCACAATAACAAACTTCCGCCACGATCATTCGCACAATTCCGTGATTTTGTTGTTTTTGTTTTTTTTCAAGTGCTCGATGCGCCGACGACTCCGCCGGAAAACATCTCCATTACGAGATGAGCGTTCAGGCGCCGGAGAAGTCGCCTTGATCTCAGCGAGGAGCTGCAGCCGCGGCGGCGTGGCCATGATTGCTTCTCGTCTTGAACTAAACATGTCAGTAGGGGAAGATGGATGTCCAGGCCCAGGGATGAATACAACACAGGGGATGGAGATCTCCTGCAGCGAGCGAGTGAACGAGCGAGCGATCGATGCAGCACAGGGAAGGTCTGAAGATAAGGGGGGGGGGGCTGGGGGGGGCTGGAGCTCAGAAGCAAATCTTGAAATAATTCATTGGTAAGAACAATGAAGACCCAGAAACAAATGGTTTTTTTCTACAAAGGGAACACGAGGAGATTCACTTTGTGCAAATCAACTTCTTCAGTCAGCCTCTGTTTTTGTGTTGGTCGGTGAACAGCAACAATTGTGTCTTTATACGAGGCTCTTTTCTACAATAACTTGGGGTTTGGTGAATAACAACAATAGCTTTTTGATTGTTTTGACCATCAACAAAAGAGGGTTTTATTCTTCAATAGAAATAAAGGGACATTTGCATATATCCTCCTTATATTACTTATACACTATATCTTATAATTCCTTATTTGCACAGTCCTGTTCCATTCCTAGTCTGACCCGAGTCTTCCAACTGTTTACATGTAAAGAGCCATAAT
>JAFBJT010110089.1:0-29610 GCA_016785325.1 Chascanopsetta lugubris | reverse complement strand
TCTCTCTGTCTGTTTGTCTGTCTGTTTGTACTTCCCCCGCCTCATGGGTGACAGAGCGTGGAAGTATGAGGGGAGAAGTGGTCATCCACACGGCTTCAGCAGACGTGCACACATGGAAACTGGATGGATCAATACCTCTGGGCTGCTGCTGCTGCTGGTGGTGAAGTCTGCAGCTGTGTGGGAAGCAGAAAGTGGGAGTGGAACATATGATGGCGCTGCACATGTCTCCTACATTTTCATGTATTAAAGCCATTTCTCTTCTGTACATGTGGGTAAATGTGTGTATCCCCATTTGACAGATCTTCTTTCAGAAAGGGGAGCTGCTTTGAGGATCAATACTGACACGCACACACACACACACACACACACACACACACACACACACACACACACACACACACACTTTTAGGCTTACTGTCTCATCTGTCAGTTGACAGAGTTTTCTCCAGCTTTCGTAGCTTCTTCTTTCTCCAGCCAAGCAGATGGCGAACATTCAGAATGAAAGCAGATCCTAAGTCCTCCTGGATCTCCATCAATCCACCCGTCTGTGGGACCGCCCCACGCGGGGCTCAAGTTTCTCCGCGCCGCTCTCCAATCAGGGACCGGCGTCCGCCGCCGCCGCCGCCGCCGCCGCTGCTCACACATATGTCCACTCTTAACGCCATCTTTGCCGTTTCATCTGGTGTCCAACAATGGTCCCGCGTTGTGTCTCGCGCAAACACATCTGAGCTGGAAGCAGAGGGAAGCTGCCGACAGTTGTTCCCGTCGCTCGCTCCCTTTCATCCCGCACCAGCTCGGCAGATACCTCCACACCCAGCAGGGGGGCCCCCCGCTCCCCCCACGTCCCTGCCCGAGTGCGTGGCGCCCCGCTGCGTGCATACAGCAAACGCTCTGAAGAGCTCATTTCCTCGGCTGCCTGTCCCGCTTACCTGAATACCCCCCCACCCCCCCCACACCCCACTCCTCCCCATCCCCATCCCTTCCACCACCAGCTTCCTCATCCCCAGCATTTTATGTGACACGACGAGTGGGATTCGTCTCAGCGAGCCTGCGCACAGACCCGTTAACTGAGCCAGTTTTTCAAGCCACTCCAAATCCGGCCCGTAACGTTGTCCAAACGTGGCCGTTAAACATGAAGCAAGAAGAAACAAGAAGAGCTGAAATATGCTTTTATTTTGAAATGCTTCCGTTTCCTGTTTGTGTGATTTTTGTCATGCTATAATGTTTACATGCGAGGAATGGCAACTGCGTCCTGTAGCCTCCACTCATAGAGTCTCCCCTTGCGTTCATGGCCTTCAAAATAAAAGCCCCACTTTAGAAATCCACCCCTCATTTTTCTGTATTTCTGAGCTTAGAGGAACAAAACAAAACCCCTCAATTCTTGTGCAGAATGTTAAATTACTTTCCTGCCGCACATTTGATCATTACTATGGAGCCCATGTGAGCGCATCCATTAGAGTTTCTTGATAAGATGCTGTTTGGAGTTACTGTTACTGAAAACATGATATATATATATTACATAAATAAATAAAGAGCCCATTAGATGTTTTCAATAATTTCGTAGGATGATAACAACAGGTCTTGATATAACTAAGTTTGTTTGGCCCCGATAACAATCTGGGTTTCTCATGTGGCCCCCCTGGAAAAATAATTGCTCACCCCTGGTCCAAGTGGTTTTTATGAGAAGATCCGAGAAGACACCGCCAACACACCTGGTGAGGGCGCCCCCTGCTGCCCAACTGTAAATACGTGGGTTGCCGATGCCAAGTGATGCCAACTTGAATAGACAGCGAAGCTTGAACATTAGTTAGTGGACATTAAAGGGACAGTACGTAGGATTCACTTACATCTAGTGGTGAAGTTGAATGTTGTCGCTGTGGACGTCTCTTTCCTTTCATGTAGGAGACACTACGGCGGCCTTCAAACTCAGGAGATGTCCCTTCTGGGCTACTGTGAAAACGCGGTGGTGCGACATGGCGGCCTCTAGTGGGGAGTGAAGATAAAGAGTAAACGAAAGCAACAATTCATACATTCATGTCAGGATCTCGCCGACGGAGCAATGTCACCGCTGACGGAATTTCTCCTGGGTGAGGCTGAGAACTTTTTGAACGCATATTCCAACACCAGTCTGGTGAGAACCCAAAGGTTTTCCATGGCAGCAGCAGATGGGATCCAGATCTGTTTGGCAGTGGCGCAGTGGATTTGCAGAGTGTTTCCCACAGCTCATTAACTTCCTGTGCATTTGACTGCTCCTCCTGAAGCAGCAGCAGCAGCAGCAGCAGCAGCAGCAGCAGCAGCAGCAGCAGCAGCAGCAGCAGCAGCAGCAGCAGCACTCTGTTAAAGGAAACACTTCTCCTCCACAGGCCAGTGAAGCCTGAAAACTACCCGAGGATGAAGTTTTGATCATTTCCTGCTGTTTGAGGCGGCGGCGGCGGCGTTTCAGGGAATAACACGGCGAGGCTGGGAAAACACGAGAAGTATGTTAACAACCGTGTGCGTTCTTAACACGCTACTGTTTGCTGATAAGAATTCCTCAGGGTTAAAACAAAGCTGGGGTTAAAGTCGGGGGTGCGAGTAGAGCTCCAGACGTTAGACTCCAGGGTGAGAAAACATTCGACGATAACGAGAGGTCGGCCATTTGCAGCGTCCACTGCGAAACTGGAATTTTAGACTCGGTGAAGGTCAAACGTTTCAGACGCTGCTCAGGAGGCGGCGCTGACGCGTGATTCCAACGTGTCCGCCGACAAATAATACGTCCACACGCGATGTGGCAATAATCTGCTGTTTCCATGTTCTTCTTGTCCCTTCTTGTCCAACATTCTTCCGACATGTTGCCTGATAATCCGTCACTTCGTCTCTTGAGGACTCTTGAGGAAAAAACAACACAAGCTTCTGAGGAGAGCGTTCCAACACTATTCAAGGACTTCCAGGACTTCATGTGGGGAATCATCTCTCTCTCCGGTGCCTGTAAATCAGTGGGATGTCCTTCCAACAGAGCTCGTAAAAACTCATCTTTCTACGAGACGTCTGGAAGGAGCAGTTCAATTCCTGGACTGTAAATAAAGATGGAGGCGGCGTCCCTCACGTCCCCCACAGGTTTCTGCAGAGTGCTTATGAGACTCGTAATGGGCGGTTCACCCAACGGCCATCTTGCCGATGCCTAACTCCTCCTACTTCCTGGTATGAACAATTTCAAGCCTCAAGTGGCCACTCTGTGAACTGCGAGTTTTACCACTGGGACCAGTAATGAGACGAGTAATTTTATTGTCAGAACTTTATGAACATTTTGGAACTAAGTGTGATGTAAAATGTGACCTGCCATTTTGGATTTTGGATTCCATTGTTCATTTATTGTGGCACCATATAAGGTCATTACATTATTGTGCATCGCCCCGTTCTCATCCTTACTTGGCAGAACTTCAATCTGAGTATCGGTTAGTTGGGAGCATCATGATACGACAAACGCAGAGCTCTGTTTTGTTTTTTATTTAATAAGCTGGTTCATAAATTATCGCACATAAAAGATTCTTTTCAATAGTTACAAAGTGGGGAGCAACTCGAGATAGCGCCAGGGGGAAAAAATTGAAATAATAATAAGAAGAAGAAGGTTTTTCTTCTGAGGAGTGAGCTCGACACACTCGGTTCACAAAGCGGAGCAAATTAAAAGGAGGTTTTATTCAAAATGTCCGACCGTCAATAACTCACCGTCCTATCGTCTTCTATCCTCGGACTAGCAGCAAACAAGATGGCGGCATGCGTTTTTTTCAGAGCACATGCCGACGTTCTTGTTCTCCAGTGTATTAAACTTTAAAGGAAAGACAACGAGAATAAATTATGGGAGAAAACAAAAGCTACATGTGCGGATCACGAAAAACAAAAACAAATTAAAAAGTACTAAAATGGCATCGTCTTGGCTCAGCCTTCTCTCCCCTAAAAACGTCTGCTTCCTCATGATTGGACGAGAGGCCAAACGATGACTCGACAGTCATGACGAGGCAGCGAGGACACGCCGGAGGAGCGTTTCCAACAATTCAGGTGTAACAAATCTCTGTTCCTTCATTTGCATTGCATTCCTGCAGTTCATTATTCTCCCTTAAAAACCTCTGACCCCACCTCCCCTTTATCCAACGGTCAGGTCTCAGCTGACCACCGGAGCTTCCGGGGGGGGGGGGGGTTCTCCGTTTGAGAAGACAGTGAATAAAAAGATGAAGGGGAGGTCACCCACCTCGCTAAAAACCCGGTCTGTGGAGACGATGGGTGTCGGTCACTGACTAAAGCTACTGTTCTCTCTAAGAGGCTGAAGTCCTCCCTCCATCGCCCTGCTCTGTCTGACCAGTCACAGAGTCTCTGACCGACGGGAGCCTACTTGGACACTTGAAGCTGGATGTGCTGCAGAAACTCGGAGTAGGACGAAGCCGAGTCCGACCGATCCTCCACCAGGTGCTGGAAGAAGGTGGGCGAAGAGGCAGAGTCGTCTCTGCGGGAGGAAAACAGAGGAAACGGGTGTTGAGGTCAAAGAGAGGGAGGCTGGGAGTCACATCGTTCCTTTTCTCAAACAAACCAGAGAGGATTCATCTGAATTAAAGGTGCAATGTGAAGGATTGAGTGACACCTAGTGTTGACACTAACACAACAATTCCTCCGTACACTGAAAAGATATTGTATATATTTTATTTTTTTATGGACTCGGGTCATTTGAGCTCTTACAGTCGGGTCAGGTGTGTTTACAGGCGCCACAGAAAACAGGTCTGACCAACGACACCTCTGAGTGACGTGTTCAAAGATGAGCCAAACTTTCAGTTTCAACTATTTCACAAACTGTGAAATAAACGTCTGGATCGCTAAATATCAAACGTCTCCCTTCATCTCATCAGATTGTTCCCTGTTGCCTCTCGGTCCGTCTGTCTGACATCAGCCCTCCACAACAACAACAGCAACAACAACAACAACAACTCCACTGTGACAAATGGAGTTGAGCAACAATGGCGTGCCACAGTGAGCGAGAGCGAGCGAGAGAGGAAACAGAAACAATACAGTCCCTGTGGAAGCGTTTACCTCTGCCGTCAGATCAGTGACCTCACCGTCACCATGTGTTTACACTGGAAAGTGTTTTCTCTGGATCTGAACCTTCAGGGAGACACTTTCCTACTTTGACATGAAACCAGTCACACCCTGTCTCTGCTCAGCGCAGGGTGACATCAACTCACTCCGGTACAGTTTATGTACAACTCAGCCCTGGGACTCGTTGTCTCCATCAGTACCCGTCGATTGGACTCAATCAAAAGGCTGACTCAGGATTTATGAATAGCTTCCTTTAGCGGAAGAGAGCCCAGAATAGGGAAATGTGCCATAACTCCCTCGAAACCCTTGACGTAGTCTTTAGAATTCTGTATAAAACCAGGTCAGTTTCTGACTGAAAATGATTCACGTGGGGATCTGGACGAATGGGGTTTTTTTTCTTGTTTTTTTTGGATCAAATCAAATTGAAACGTTGTGTAATGGAACTTGGTCACTAATCTAATGTGGCAGTATTAAAAACATTTGAGCCATTTGCAGCGATGACAGCACTTTACATTATTGATCAGCTGCTTTCAGACAAACTGTCATGACAACAAGAACATCTCAAGCAAGTGGCACTGATTGGGAAGAACAGGAAGTAGACACAATGTGAAATCAGGTTTTTGTTTACAACGTATCAACACGGGTGTCGGCTCTCATCACCAAAACCTTTCCAATCGCATTGTGTCTTCCATTTGTTCTACGCGTACGGCTCCTCTGTTTCTGTTCTCGGTGAAATATAGTCATCTCCAGACAATGTTCACCTAGGTTTTCACAAACTGTAAATGTTTGATTATTTTAGTGGAATATCCCCACTTCAGTGCCCCTCTGAAAGCAGCTGTATCACATATTCACCCTCTGAATTCAGGCTAATGCTTCTTCAGCGATCTTACCTCAGTGTCTGAGAATGAACGTCACTCGACGTCATTTAATCCGACCGATTTCTTGCCAACGTTTGAGGCAGGAAATCCAACCATAATTTGGTTTGGATTTTATAGCTTTTGAAATTCAATTGGGAGATTTTCAGAACTTCGTTGGGAGGCGAAAAGCCTCATGAGCTCCTCACAGGCTCCAAAGCCCAGCTTGGTTCAGTCAGAGCGGACACTGAGGGTTAGTTTGAGCGGGACGTTGATCCAGATGTGCGGTGGTGCTTACTTGACGACATGTAACGTGCAGCTGAACGCTCGGTTGTCCTGCAGCCAGTCCAGGAACGCTCGCACTCTCTCAGACAGAAGCGTCTCCAGCTCAGGAATGTGACTCTGCGATTCACACGGGACGAAAGCGAGAGGCAAAACATCAGCAACATTGTTTTCACAGCGGCGGCTTTTCGGACAGGAAACGGATCGCGTGGACCCGCGCCGCCATCTAGAAACATGCCTGTGGTTTGAAATGTGGCGCTTGTAGGTGGATGCCCATTGTGAGGGAAATAAAATAAACAAGTGCTGACAGACGCTGTTTGTTCTGGGCGTTGCCATGGCGCCCACAGTGTGGTAATGACAGAGATTTCTAGGTAGCTGCGACGGTTTGTTAAGAAAAGCTGCGGCAGCACATTTGTTATGTTGTGAACAATGAAAAGAGAAATGCTGCGAGTCATTTGCAGAGGAACATGGTTCAGTGCAGCGTTGCATAATGTGAGCGGAAACTGGGCGGGGCCATTTGTGTCAGTTAAAAGGTGCAGTGTGTAAGATTTGGTGACCTCTAGGGGTGGAGTTGTAGAGAACATGCTGTATCCATCACCTCACCCTCACTCTTCTGAACATGCAAGAGAACCTGTGGTCGACTTCAGATGTTGTTAAAACTAAAGATGTTTAGTACGTTCACTTTTACTACTGTGAAAACATGGCGGCCCACGTAGAGAGGAGCCACTCCTCATGTAAATATACATTAAGGGCTCACTCAAGGGTCATGTAAAATAAATAAAATATTCAGGTGATTCGAAAATTCATGAAAATGTCAGTACGTGAGTTCACATTAAAAATAGATTTAAAATAAACACAGGTTTTTGCAATATTTTGAGCAGTGACAAAAGTGACCAAAACCTTACACGCTGCACCTTTAAACGATCAGGTGTCGGTGTGTTTGTGGCTCTCTCACCATGTTGGGGGGGATGGAGGCGTAGTTGGAGCAGCCCAGAACGTCTCGTATGAACATGTCGTTGCAGGATCTGCCGATCCACAGGTAAAACACCTGCAGACAGAAACATCACGTAAACAAGCCTGAAGATCGGTTCTGTCCCGGCTCAGCTGAACAAAGAAGAGTGACATGTGTTCTCGGTCTCCCGGCGCCGCCGCCGCCTGGCTGATGATGTATTTGAGTGAGCTGACCCAGAAGGTCCCAACTCCCACAGTGAAAAGTCACAGGAATTTTTAAATTGGATTTTGGATGATTGGGGAAAATCAGAAGACAAGTTCAACAGGATAATCCACCCACACTGACGCCACTGTGATGATTTTTGAGGCTTGGATTTGTTCTTATCGGGAGCAGAAAGATAACTTTAGATTATTAACCCACCACACCACTGTCACATGAGGTCATCATCGTCACCACCAGAGGAACACTTCGGCTCACATTCACTCCTCCAGGTGTCATCATGTGGAACATCTCAAAAAGGCTGCCTTATTTATTTATTTATTTATAAAGGTGCAGTGTGTATGATTTGGTGTCATCTACAGGTGAAGTTCTACATTGTATTCCATATTTTCATTTCTATAGATGGAGGTGACAAAATGTACCCAAATGTTACACACTGCACCTTTAAAGGCTCGGCTTGTTTTAACCACAGATCTTATTTTAGCCCAACAACATTCCCGGCAGTAACCAGATTAAGAAAAGTGATGAGTAGATATAAATGAATCCGTTCTTAAGCAACTAAAAAAGTCCTTTTCTAACATTTAACAACAACTCTCTGCATCTTTGAATCAGATTCCTCCCTTTCAAAATCTGACATTATTCAATTTGCGATCCATTTGCTGCCGAGGTGGAGACCCCCCTCCAGTGAAGTGTAATGAGATGAATGTGGGCTGGCAGCTCCGCAGCTCAGCTCACACACACATTCCACTGCGCAGTGATTTATGGAGAAATGATGCAGTGACGTTACATTGCTACAGTCCATGAGGAAAGCTCCGTCCCTGCTCAGCCTCTCTGCAGCCAGGTGGAGCAGATGTGGCTGCGGAACCACCACGTCGTTCAGGTGGAGCGCCCCCTGCAGGTCACAAAGAGGGAACGGTGCAACGGATTAGCCGAGGTTTATTCCAATTCACTCAAACTTACTGACACGAGGAGCAAACTCGGGTTACGGCAGGTAATTATGTGTCCGAGTGGTTTGTTGGATTAAAGGCTGACTCGTGAAAGCATCCTGTCGGGCCCCACCTGGTCGGTCATGCTGTCCAGCCTGTACAGGTCGGGATGAACCATTCGCATGATCTGCTGCAGCGGCTGAGTCTTGAACTCACACATGGCGAAGACGCGATCGTCCAGCCGAGTGCTGGTGCCCGTCCTCAGTGCTTTCTGGAGACGAAGACAAACGGCTGTTCATTCATTCACTCCTTTATTTTGAAGGTCTAACACCGAGGGCCCACGGGGGAGGGAGGGGGGCAATAAAGCTCAGTGGTAGTTCTGGGAATGGGAATGAAAATATCTACCTTCACTGTTCAAACAAATGAGATATTTCATTCACAAAGAAAAAAGCTTTTACTTTGAAAAGGGTAGAGAAAGTGATGATGTATAGATTCCGTGGTGGTGTCACACTGTAAATAAACATGACAACTGCGATGAAAACATCATTCTGTCATCAGTTGTCCACAGATGGTGTCATTTCATGTCCATGTATTTTCTTTCTATCAGCTCTGTTGGTGATTCTGCAGGTTTGTTGTTGAGGCTGTGAGCTGACACACCCTGCGAGCATGAACACATGAGTCACGTGTGGATGAATGAAGTCACTGACCATGTGGAGGAGTCTGAACTGCAGGGCGTGAGGTGATGATGTAAGTGTGTTTTACGGTGTGTACTGCAGCTACTGAGGCACATCACTGTGTGTTAATACACAACTACACAATTTCATGTGTGTGCGTGTGTCTGAAAAAGTAAAATGCGATGTTTGTGTGTTGTCACCTGTTTGAGCAGAGCGAGGATGTAGAGTGGGAAGAGACGCATGGAGGCGGGAACCACCAGGCCGGACTGCTGCAGGCTCGACACGTTGTTCTTGTAGGAGTTGACCGAGTCCACCACGGCGTTCACCAGGGCCTCCCGGGCATCCGACAGACTGGAGGATATCGACCGGTCGATGGCTGGAAGGAGATTTGTAAATGATTTATCAAAAGAAAAAGAAAAAAAAAATGGTCCAGTGCCTCTTGCTGTTTCCTGTGGCAGGTGAATGTGAGAAGTGACGAGTTCTCAGTTCGAGACTCACCCATGTTGGCTAACAGACAAGTGATGGCTTGGACATCGGCGCCAGCGTAGATGTCACTCAGCTGGTTGACCACCGGCAGACACAGAGTGTGAACTCTGATTCGCCTTTTTCCTACAATAACAAGACAATAACACACTGAGACACATGTCGATATAAAAGCTGAATTTGCCCTGAGAGAAAATACTGCACTCTGAATTCTAAACGATAACAATCCACAGTGACAGAGTGGACATGTTCTGGTCCTGTGATCAAAATAAAAAAAATTGTTCAAACAAATAAATGAATTTGAAGAATTGTCCATGATGTTGAATGAGGCTGCACAGGTTATCATCAAAACTATATGTTGAACATCCTTTTCACAGAGTTTATGCAGAAAACTCCACAGTACATGGAAAAATATCATATAATATTTATATTTCCTATTGTGTAATGTTTCTATTTCTTATTGTGTAATATTTCTGTATTTCTGTTTGTCTTAGTTTTTTTCAATGTCTCTGATTTTTTTGTGAATTGATGATCACAGTGGAAAAAATAAATAAATACAATAAAAAAAATCAATTCAATTCAATCAAAAACAACATAAAAACAAAAAACGGACATCTACATAAAATACTGTCTGTTCCGTAACGCTCACAAATCCAGTGTTAGTTGTAGGTTAAGTGGCGTTTGAGTTGTGAGCACCTTTTAGGTAAATACCGCGACTGTGATGAGTCGGTACCTTTACAGGAAGTGTAGAGCAGAGCAGCCTGGAAACAGGCCAGAGACGAGTCTGCCAGCGAGTCGTCGATCGACATCTGAACAGCGAAGGCTGAGTCTGGGTTCACATTGGCGAGAGACAGCAGGTCGGTGGAGCGCACGAAGAAGCTCCCGTGGAACGTATGGATGGATAAACCTGAGAGACAACGTCACAATTCACCGATAGGTTCGACTTTAGAGACACAGGAAACATCTCAAATAAACATCAGGTGGGAGGAGGCGCGTGAGCCCGTAATTCAATTACCTTTAGTGCATCGTATTCTCATAACTGCCTCGAAGCCGATCTTCCTGGTGAGGTAGCGATCCAGATCCTTCTGGAGCTTCTCCAGCTGCGCGGGGTTGTGGATGTGATGGAAGGAGGGGTAGTAGAAGATGCTGCCCGCTGAATACTTGGAGATACAAGCTGAGGGGCAGAAGTTTGGGGTTTTTTTTATTCATGAAAGAAACAAACAACAAACTTTGCGGGAGGCTCAGTCTGAGGTGAATCTAGTGAAACTTCACATCTGAGCATTTGTCATTTCAATGGTCACATTCCCATGTGACACACTGGGTGATTTTGAGAATCTATTCCAAAGCAGCAAGGGTATTTCAGTCTGCATCCGAGTCCTGGGGCGACGCATAAACCACAGATAACAGGGTGAAGTCAGAATGGAGATTGGGTTCTTACCTATAGAGGCGAGGTCAGCGTACTGAGAGCTGAGCAGGAAGAGATCCACCCCGATCTGTTGTCCTGAGCAGTCCAGCGCCAGTTTCTTGTAGAAGTCCGTGGCCGGGCCCAGGTGCTGCACTCCCTGACAAGGTTCACACTCATTAACTTAGACTCTGACACAAACAGGAGGAGGGAATCAACAACAACAAAGTCTGATTGTGAGTAGTATACTTCCGAGAGATGGAAACTGTTTTCCGCCACCAGCTCGTTAAGAATTTAATCAATACAGTGTGGATAATTAATCATCAAGCTACAATTCCATGGTTGTGGTATATATTTACTTTAGGAGGCATAAATTAAAAGGCTGGAAAATGTAACCAGCTAAAGGAAAAATCACAAAACAAAGCTCTGTACAGATGACAAATCACCCCCCCCCCCCCCCCCCCCCCCCCCCACACCCCCCCCGTGACGAATCCCCCCCCCCCCACCCCCCCACCCCACCCCGCACTCTATATCCAGACCTTTGTGCTCGATCGCTGGTTGGGGTCTTCCCTTGACTTCAGCTTCCCGGCTCCCAGCGTCGGAAGCTGGCTCTGGAAAACTGAGATGCGGCCGCCGGTGGGTGACATGAGTTTGAAGGCGGCCTGCAACGCCGGGCCCAGGGCGCTGTGAGTCTCCCGGGTCTGACTGAACATGGCCGGCAACGAGGTGAGCAGGTCCGTCACCAGCTGGAGGAAGCGGATCGATGCACAATGTAAGACTGAACTCATGGAATTCAAAGAGTAGTAAAAGGCAGAAACGAATGAATTGTCACACAGCAGTACAGTCTATACCTCTTTGCTTTCCTTCAGGTTCACCATCAGGCTGTCATGTGATGGAATAAAGACGTCTACGTGAAGAAAGAGACAGAAACATGAGGCAGAAAAGATGAAATCACTTAATCATTTAACAAAATATGTACAACAACAAAAAGAAAACATGCCCGAGAAATACTTTCTCATTCATACAGTCACACATGACTCTAATAGAGCTGCTCTGTCACAGTCAATATGTGGACACAGGTAAGAGTCAGTGTCATTTGTCATTTCAAAAAGAATACATTCATTCCTTTCATCACAAAATAGGTTTATAGTATGTCAGAAAAACTAAAAACCCGTCTCTGGGGTTACTGTGAAATGAAATTTGGGGAAAAGCCTGAGAAAATGTGAGCTGTGCAAATATCTGTCCTACAAGATGCAAAAAGACAAACAAAGATGGAGGAAGGGAGAGAGTTGTGTGTGTTATGCTCTTGTATGACAATGAACTAAAGACTCAGGAACGCGTCTCACACCAAACCGATTGTCTACATTCTTAACCGTTAAGAAACGGTGATGTTATGACACTGCAGAGATCGTACAACGGGTTCATCCCGACATCCCTGCTGATAGAGTACGGAGCGTCTTTGCCAGCTGTGCTGAAAAAACACACCCTGTAGGTTTAAAACGACTCAATCTATCTGTGAATAAAAAGATAACGGAGAGTCCTTCTTTTGAGGACTTTTGTTATCTAGAATAACAACAATCCAAGTGCAGATTTTTCCATGACCCCACGTACCGTCTATGTCCGACACCACCAGCATCTGAGGCTGCGACAGCCCCGCCTGCAGGTTGTAGAAGTGGATGGTGCTGTCGAAGGTGAGGAAGCCCACTCTGGTGCGAGTGTCCCCAGGCAACCTGAGGCACACAACAGCAGTTTGTATGAAAACGTGGCGAAGACATCTCATATGTACTTTGATCGTATTTATAAAGAAATCTCAAAATGAAATGGTTGATATAATATAAAGACACATATGAATCCACACTCACTTATCCAGGTTTTCAAGCAGTGATTCGCAGAAGTACTTCAGGTAGCCCGCTTCAACCGCATTGTGAGACACATCCAGGACAAACATGTAAGCAGCCGGCTGAGGAGGTCTCAACTAGGGGCACGCGCGCACACACACACACACACACACACACACACAAACACACACACACACACACACACACAAATAAAACATTATCAGCTGTGACATCAAAAAAAACAGCAAATGGTCCAAAAGTCGCAAGTGCCAATAATTGACAGTTTAAATGTACTGGCAGAATTCCTGCATCAGATATTGCAGCCAAGGGACAATACTGCCCCCCAGTGGACAAGCAGCCACACTGCAGGACAAACAATGAACAAGGATAAGCGCGAGAGCTTTGTGGCCGGAGGAAAGAGTTTACCATGTAGTCCGAGGAGGCGATGAACTCCACGGTGGCGTTTTGAACCTCGGGTCTTTTGTGGGGCTCGCCGTACGATCTGGTGACAGGGTTGTACATGAACTCCTCTGGAACTTCACACGGGAGAGACGACAGCGTGTGAAACCATTGGCAAAACCGTGAAAATCCGAAGGATATCAGAACAACACTGATGTGATTCCTACCATCGTTGACCCGGTAACAGAGGTTACACTTCCACCTGCGCTGTTCCAGGAAGACGACAAAGGGGTTGATGTAGGTGCGACAGTTGTGACAGCGCACGATCGTGTTGGACGTGATCACCGGCAACTGCTGCGGGGGGGGGAGAAGGGCAGAACGCAATCTCAGCTCAATCCCCGTTTAGATGTGGTCATCCATGATGCAGGTGTGTTGGCACTGACCTGCAGGTCTCTGAAGGGGTGGAGGAGGAGGCCCAGAGGGAGGCAGGCCTTGTTGAGTAAAGCTTGTGTTTGGGGGATGCTCGTCAGCGTGCACCTGAAGGTTCTGGAGAACAGAGAGTCAAAGGGTGCAACACTTTCAGTTCATGGGGAGTAACTCAAAGGTATAAGGCAGCGATTCTCAACCGAAGGATTTGCGACCCCCCCCAAAAATCCTGTGCTTTTATTTTGAAGAGGATTTGTTTTAATGCACTGGAGGGCCGTCTACTCAGGTTCAAACTGCTCCATCTTTTGATTAAACTCATTTTAGGTCACGGCTCATCATTGAGAGGTGATGGTGGGTCCCAAACCCAGACCACTATCAGGTCTATGTCTCAGGCTGGATTCCAACCCAACACCTCTACTTTGGTAGCCCCTGTTCTGAGCACTCTGAATTACAATGTGCGAGTTCAGTCACAAGTTACTCGCTTAAACGTTAACTCCAGGATACGGCGCAAGGAAGTAACACAGTGTTCCCCCTTCCATTCTATTGGACTTTAATTCAAGGACTCAAGGAACTTTAATTGTCGCATTATCAGTTTCCCACGGTCATCAGCCACGAAAAGAGATGATCTTTCTTTAAGAAAAACAAATGACATTAAATGACTTACTGTGGACTGCAGTTGACCTTCTTGAGATCAGGGCTGAGGTTCGTCTCGGGGGCCTCCAGGGGCCTGGGGGGCAGCAGGTTCCTCTCATGGAGCAGGTTGACTGGACTCAGGGCCTCCAGCTCCAGCTCCGGGACGCCACCCAGGCCGCCGAGGGCCGCCGACAGCGGCGACAGGTTGGGGAACGGCTGCGTAAGGAAGGAGAGGGAGAGTTCAAGAGTTCTTCAGTGGATCAAACACGAGGAACACAACACGGACGGGAAAGCGTGGCCTCACCTTGGAGTACTGTGAGTAGCTTGATTGGCCGTACAGGTTGTGCGTGGGAGAGGAGTTGGAGTGGGAGGCCGGCTGCATGCTGGGGTAACCATAGTTACCATAGGGTGGAGGCTGGTTGGTCATGTCATTCGACGGTGGCATTGAATCTGAGGAATGCAGAGTGGAGCACGTGAGGGACAGGGTGAGGAGACGGGCATCGATGTTATTTAAAGGTGCAGTGTGTAAGACTTCAGACAGTTTTCTCACTTCTAAAAATATTAGAAAAACAATTGTAAACCGGCAGCTTCATGACTTTATAATCAACTGAATGTCTTATTTTTAATGTAAAATTCTTATTTTTCCCCATTACCCTAAAATAAGCCCATTGGTGTATATTTACATGAGGAGTGGCTCCTCTCTACGGGGGCGGCCATGTTTTTACAGTCGTAAAAGTGGACGTACTAAACATCGTTAGAGTTTTAATGGCAACTGAGGTCGACCACAGGTTCTCCTGCATGTTCAGAAGGGTGAGGGTGAGGTGATGGTACAACATGAAACTTCACCTCTAGATGTCAACAAATCTTACACACTGCACCTTTAATACTACATATTGAAGTTTTTAAACCTGGATAGCTGCCTCCTTCCAGGGAGTCGTAGCTGTTGGGCACCGGCGAGGCACTGCCAGTGGTGGAGGAAGAAGTATCACCACCTGAGAGAGAGAGAGAGAGAGAGAGAGAGAGAGAGAGAGAGAGAGGGAGAGACAAAGAATTAGAAACAGGCACCAATCGACCTATTGATCGATACACCTGCATTATATACCGGGGTCAGAGAGTCGATATGGAAGATGGGATGGAACAAAGAAAATCAAAGGTCAAGAGAGAGCGAGGGAGACGAGCAAGGAGGTCAAACCTTCGATTCTTTGTGATTTGACCGTGAGATGTACTTTTCGTGAACTCCCTCTCGCCTCGGAGGAAAGAAGAAGGCAGAGTGAACACATGAAACGCAGCGATGAAAGGATACACTCATGTTTTCAACACGTGGGGAATCACATGAGCAAAAGCCACTGAAGACAGAAAAGACGGAGGGAGAGTTGATCCAAGACAGAGTTGAAGCTGAAGAGGAAGTTGAACCTCTGCTTGAGCAACGTTCGGTCTCCGTTTGTGTTTTATTGTGCACCACCAACAAAAGATAAATCTGTGGAGTCGTTAGAAAATCTCTGTGGCCATTTTGGGGATGTTCCCTCCTCTCTTTAATCTTTGCTGTGCCTCCTCTCGTGTCATTTCATGAATAGGGTTTTTTTGCAGAGCGGATTACAAGTGCAGAATATTTGAATGAGCCATTTAATCCATGCCGACCAAAAGGAGGGATCAACAAACAGCGGAACAAGACACGGCAGGCCTGTGGCAGCGATCTCATTGGACGGGACAGGATCCAATTATCTCGACTAAATCGGACCAGCAGACTCCTGGATTATCTGGAGATAGAGGAGGGGGAGGAGGAGGAGGAGGAAGAGGAAGACTCCAGCACTGCTAAGCCTTCTTCCTTAATCTACAACACAATGACGACCCCTCCTCTTCCTCTTGAGTATTTATTTTAACGATATGCAAAACATATCAATCTAAAACAAATTTAAGTATCGCAGTAACAGAATTTATAATGCAGCTTATCAGCAGCATCCTCACATTTATAGATTTGAGCAATTAAAGGTACAGTGTGTAAGATTTTAGTGAAATGATTTCCATTTCTATGGGTAGAATTCAAATATCAAACAAGTCTATTTATGTTTTTTAACTTGAATGTCTGAATAGTTTTGTTGTTTTTAATTACTCTAAAATGAGTCTCTCTACAGAGGCCCACAATGGACAAACTAAACACCTTTTGCATTTAAAACAACAGCTGGGCTTCCATAGTTTCACCCACACACCTGAAAGAGAAGGGTGAAGTCAGCCGTATCAAGCTGCAACGTGCACCTTCATCACTAGATGTCACCTCACCCTACACTTTAAATAGGAGGAGTGTCTCATGGGGAGTTTCAAGGTGCAACCGTGACGACCTAATTTGGCTTTTCCCCCGATGGGACAAACCCCCCCCACCCCCCCCCCCCCCGACAACCTCACCTACCAGGCTTGTTAATCCCCACTGGTAGTCCACCCAGTTCACCTGTGTGAACTCATTATTGTCTTTTATTTAAAGTGATGTGTTAATGAGTCGCAGCTGTGCCGGCAAAATCCTCGCACATGCTCTTTGGCGTGCAAGTCAGCGAAAACAAGTCCAGAGAGCCTGGACCCAGCGGGGGGGGGGGGGGGGGCCCGGGGGGGGGGGGGGGGGGGGGGGGTTATATTTAAAACCCTGTTAACCTCTGGCTGATAGCACAGGACTTGAGGGACTGTCATGTGCAGAACACCTCAGAGTAAAACCACAGTGTAGCAGCGGACGGATGAGTCCAATACTGAAGTGGGAAAAAGCTGCAGTTCACAGGGTGGCCACTTGAGGCTGGCTTCAAGAGCAAGTCGAGCTCCATAGACTCCCTTGTTACAATGTTCAACTTTAAGAGGTGAATGAAAATTGTTTAAAGTCTGGTACAAACTACAGTTTTGTCTCAATCAGTCAAATGTGTTACCGTGACAACTGTATGGGGGCGGGGCTTATTTTTATTTGATCATGGTTTCAAATTGTGGATAATGAAGGGGCGTGGCTTCTTGAGTGACACCTGGGCCAACTTTCTGTGGACGTTGCGACAGCACCACGGGCCACACCCCGAACTCTACCTGTGCTCCGCCTCTTTTAGGACGAACCAGGAAGTAGGGGGAGTTAAGTATCGGCAAAGATTGCGACGAGCGAACCGCCCACTACGAGCCTCATGAGCAGAAAGCTCTGTGTGACGTCTATGATCAGGACCAAACAACTTCTTTAACAAACTGCTAAAACAACAAAATGTCTATTTCCATCTCCACTGTTATCGGAGCTCCACAGTCGTGAGAAAAGTCAAAACACGATGTCTTGATTTTCTTTCTCTCCATCAGACACAGCTGGATGACTGCTGGCAACTGGGAGGTGCAGTGCAATCACGTGACCATATTGGAGGGATTACTGCGAGAGAGCGAGCTACAGATCACACATGAGCAGCAGCTTCCACTGAAGGATGAGTTGGAACGCAGAGAGTGGCTCCAGGTTGAAAGAGAAAAGACCACAATGCAGCAGCACCACTTACACCACAATTATCATGAAATGTGGACATTTCATGTCAGGTTTGAATCTTAGAGGAAGTGAACAGGCTTGAGAAGATCAATGTGACCTGAGTCACAGGCGCTGGTGATTGTGAGAGGTAAAGACAGGGTCAGCAGGGAGGAGAGGGAAAATGATCGACATAGTAAAAAGGGTGTGAGGGAGCATTGGAGCCACATTCCAGAGAAACGTGAGAATTTAAAAACACTAAGTAAATGTACTGCAAAAAAAAAAAAACTGCTTGAGTGACAAAAATTATAGGTACTAAATCTAAAATTAGGACTTTATCTTGATAGAGTATCAAATTGTAAAAACTACAATGTATTTCAAGCAAATTTACAAAAAATAAATGAGAGAATCAGTGACTTTATTCTTCTAAATTTACAATTTAATAATTTCGGATGTGATAGGAAAATATTTTGGGGATTTATGACTGTGTTTATGACTATATATTTTCACATAGAGAAAAAAAGAACACATTTTAAATTTGTTACCTTATTTGTGTAAATTATAACTTAATTCTTCTAACTTTTACGACTATATACACATGTATTTTTAACTTGCATCATTATTGTAGATTTACAGTCATGTTTTTAAAAAAAATCATATTTTCACAATTTACAGCTGCATTCTTGCAACTTCCTGTCTTTAATCCATCAAAATTGCAACTCTTTTCTATATCATACTTAACTGTTCTTTTTTTAATTTTTTAATTTTTTTTTACTTCAACATGGCCCTAATTCTCTTGTGTTATTGTAGGAGGGGATGATGCGTGAAAAACTGATGATGAAGAGTGTTGGCAGGTTGAGGAGACAAAGAGGAGGATGCTAAAAGAGAGCGGGTGAGAGTGGATGGAAAACACAGCGCTCAAAGCAACATGTTACTGTTCAAAGAGGTTTTAGGTGGGAGGGATTATGAGGGAGGGTAAAAACTACAGCAGACCTGCTTCCTCATCCTCCTCGTCATCATCATCATCCTCATCATCATCCTCAGAGCTGGATGATGAAGGGGCTGCTGCTGTTGCTGTTGCTGCTGCTGCTGCTGCTGGGCCTGATGTGGCAGTGGCAGAGCTAGCTCCATTATTAGCAACATATCCGTACTGCATGCCTGTCGGGAGGAGCCAGCGGGAGAAGAACATGAGAATACTGACTTATCGAGATGGGACGACGACGACGACAACAACGATGACAACAACAACATCCATATAGTAAACTGTGAAGTGTGCATTTGATCAAGAATAACTGAACTTCTCCTTTTCACACATCAGAATGGTTGTGGACAAAATAATGTGTGACAGAGGTTCGACTATAGTTTCTGTGTGTAGTTCACAGATGTATAGTAAGAGTACAGGAAGTGTGCAGCGTTATGAAACGATAAAAGACACAGTGGCCAAACTCTTACCGCAGCTTCAGTACCGGTCACACAGTCACCGAAATAACACCGTTTTTTTCACTTCCTGTGGGACGTTAGTCCTTCTTGTTTTCACAGGCAGATGTTTCTCCAAATGATCTCGACATGCAGTCGTACAAATATTAATTAGAAAAATACACCACGTGGCATCTTAAATATTGGCCACCATTTTCTTTTTACGGTTTTTAATTGAAATTTCATCTTTTTATTTATTCATTTTTCATTCTACAATTATAAAAATAAAAAATGGCTGCTTTTCCAGATTGCAGCCCAGCTAAAAGTAACGTTTCCTGAAGTCCCCTCGGGTCAATAAAGTATCACTTAAAACTGCATCTATCTATCTAGTTTGATGTGGAGTGCCAACTTGAGGTATTTCTATTTTATTGCAATACTGGATTTCCGCTGCCGGGCGCCATTACAGAAACCACCAGTCGGCACAACCGGGGATTCAGTTCAAAGCAGCCATGCAGTCAGTCAAATCTACGATCACGTATTCATACTTTATGTGGAAACTATGCAAAGTGTCACGGACGACACCTGTGACACTGACGATGGTTTCAATACATGTGCAGCTTGTGCAGCAGTTCTCAGGTTCTTGACCTGTGAAAGAAGGTCACAGGGAGAGAAGCAAAGCAGCATCCCACACATTTGTGTCATCACATTTGTGTCATCACATTTGTGTAACGTCCCACAGCTGCACATCTGAAAGTTTGCATGTGGGCTGAAGTGGTGCGTTTCCACAGTGCAGCTGTGAGTGTGTCACCTCACACACACACACTCACACACACACACAAACACACACACAGAAACACACAAACACACACGCAGCCCAGGATTTCAATAGACAAGCAAACTGGAACTTTTGCAGCACATATGACAAAGACTGTACCACATGGGATCAAAACATTAGTGTCACTCAACCCTCGTGAATGTGAAGGCACAGCACGCGAGATAATGTCTATAGGAAGGACACAGCCCACTGCCCTAAAATCCTCTTTTTCCTACGTATTACTGTTAATGATCAGTTCTTTAGAGACACGTCAGGTGAAACACAGAATGTAACAATCATGTTGTTACCTTGGTGGTGACCTGGGGAGGAATGGACAGAAGTGGAGGGGGTTCTCGAGGCCGCTCCATCTGTGTCCACGCCGCCGGTGTTGTGTGGGACTCCAGGGAAGGAGTTGTAGCTCTGCAGCGCCTGGTGGCTTTGCTCATAGTTCTGGTGGACCGTGGTCTGAGCTGCAGAGAGACGGGACGAGAGAAAGACCTTGAGGATTCAACAATGTTTTGTTTTTTTATTTCGCTGTCACTGATTACATATCAGTTCAAATTGGCTGGGCCACTGGAGGGGAGAGGGTTTGAAATGTACAGATGCAAACTGATCCATGTAAACACAGACTTTAATATTTCTGTAAATGCTGGTCCAAACCTGTGGTGCCTTTTTTTAAATAATAAATTACCACATGAAAGGCTTGTCTTGCTTTGATTCTGAATATAATTTGACCACTGTTACTTAGCAGAAGGCAAATAACTGGACTACAATATCCGCTAATATGGACCGGTACAGGCTGCAGTTTGAGAATATCTTCTGAAGGGTCCAGACTTACCTGTGTTTCCTTGACCATTAACCGCTGGCACCATCTGAGCGGGAGGAGCCACAGCGTACCCAGGCTGCACTGGTGCTGCAGGGGCTGGCTGTGTGGTGTTGTACTGATGGAGCGGTGCCCCCCTCTGGGTGGGCAACACTCCAGACGCGGGGGGAGCGCTTTGCAAGGAACTCAGGGTGCCGTACTGGCTGCTGCCTGGCGCCGAAGGATACGAGACAATAGGGTAGAGGGGAGCTCCGGGGTTGGACGCTGGCGCCGGAACCAAACTGGGTTGCTGTGGCTGCTGCGTTGGGGGAGCGTGGTATGACGGCTGCTGACCATAGTAGGATCCTGGAGTGGCGTAGGATGGCGGCGGCGGCTGCTGCTGCTGCTGGAATGATTGTTGGTTGTACTGGGCGTTTGATGGCGGCGGTGCTGGAGAGGCGAGAGTGGCGTAGGGCTGAGAAGGGGGCACCGAGCTCGGTGGTGGTGGTGGTGGTGCATTGTACTGGGAGGGTGCTACATGAGGCTGAGGGAGATGATGCTGCTGCTGCTGCTGCTGATGGTGGTTGTTCTGGTAGTAGTGGGCACTGTTCGTGGTGGGCACCTTGCTGGGCACAGGGTTGGCAGGGATGGTGGGGTAGCTCTGATGCTGAGGTGGGGCTCCGTAGTAGCCCGTAGGAGGGTACATGGGTGGGTGCGTCTGCGTTGGACCTGGGAGGAAGGTGGACGACAGGTGCACCAAAAAGCGATGAGGATGATAAAGACAATCCAAACATTGTGTATGTTCACGAGCTGCAAGCTTCAGGTGCAGCTGTTCCCTTAGCAGAGAGGGTTCACTTAGCTCTGCAGTGAACGTCCAGCCGTCAGAGTAAAATAAAACAAACAGTCGTTTGTTCACTTTTGTTTAATGCAGAACTAACTAAACGTCTCTGCCTTGGAGTTGAAATACAATAAAGACGCCAGGATATCGTGGTACGCAGGCTGTCACTCAGCTGGGTAACACTTGACGTTAGCTTGGCTGCTAATGCTAGCCTCTATCCGCTTTGAGTCAGCTCTGGAGTTTACTAACGTTAGCATCTAGCTAGCGTCGGCCGAAATATATTTTTCTCCCAAAATTGACGCGTCGACGTATTCAATACTTAAATACGTTCTTAAATTGTATACAACAACGTGTGGTATATATACATACCAATTTAAACAAATCCCTGCGTCTGACAAATACCTGACATCGCTTGGGGTTAGCATGCTAACACTAGCTAAAGAGGCTAATCGCATCATCCGGCCTGTTACCATTCAGATAGGGAGGCGCAGCTCCGCCGTTCGGCGTTGATTTGTGGTTGTAGCTGCCCAGGTTTGTGGAGCCCGGCGCCGACATCGCTCACACTCCCTCCCGTCCTTATGCCCGCAGGTGGTTCACGGCTGAGGGGATGCACATGGGAGAGTCGCTGTCCCGGAGCCTGGCCCACTTCAGCGGTATGAAAGCGGCTGCTGCTGCCGCTGCTGGTCAGTGAGGACCCGGGCAGCCTCACCACAACTGCTCGCTGCCTGAGCTGAAGCTTCCAGTGCGGATGATGATGATGATGATGATAGAGAAGCTCTGGAGCTCTGGCTGTGTTTGTATCACTCCGCCTGGTGGACATCTGCCGGAAGTGCACTACCGTCCATCACTTTACACTTACATATACACATAAATATATACACATATGCATAGATATTATATAATATTATGTATAATATATATTACGTGTACATTGTGAGGAAGGATTCCTCGTGAAGTGGATATTTGATTCACCAGCTATGAACCACAGAGACTTGACGACAGAGAGGGTTTATTTAGGGAGAGAGACATGAGGTGAGGGTGAGGTAAGAGGGTTCTACCCTATAGAACATATATCATGTGTAGTTTATTGTTGACCTTCTACGCCTTTGGTCCAAGGGCAGAGGTGCTATAATCATTGTCCTATGAATTTAGGATAAGATTATAGCACCTCTGCCCTACAATAAGTTGCCTATGATAAGTTGCCTATGATGCGCTCTGAGACGCCGTGGACTTCCGTACATACGTTATATACTGTATATTATTTAAACATTCTATACATATTTAATACATTTGATTTTTTTTTAAATCACATAAAAATAAACAATTTAAAAATATTCTTGTTTAATATATCAAATCTGTGGAAATGCAGCATGTGGTTGTGTCCGATCACACTACACATCCTGAGGGATCCTGGGACGTCCGTCGGTGCACTCGCACTCCTCTTTGGGATTCGGGGAGCCGGAGGACGCCGCCCCTCTCTGTCCCCCCCGTCCTTTGGTCTGACAGGCGGGGCAGCAGGCGGTGTGTCCGTCCCCTCGGCAGCTGGGACAGGACAGAACCAGCTGGCAGCAGAAGTGGGTGGAGCAGAGTTTGTACTGGTCCCACGGAGAGCCACAGTACCTGCAGTCTGACCACACACACACACACACACACACACACACACACACACACACAATAACCTATTATCTTACATTCTTCAGGCGGCTGATGGGATGTAGGTTAACACCGAAGTCTTTAAGAGAAAGTAAACAAACCTGAGATGATGTCAGTGTTGGAGGAGATGGTGTAACGCTCATCAAAGACGAAAAGTTTCCCTCGATAGAATCCCTCAGGGAAACGCTCCAGGTATTTGTGGATTCCGCCTTTCAGCTGATAAACCTCTTTGCACACGTCCTACAGAGTAAACACAGATCAAGGTTTCTTTGTAAAGGAACACGAGGATGACACATGCGCATGATGACATCACAGTGGTAATATCTTATTTAAAGTCCAGTACGTACCTTAGAGCGGAGGTAGGCTGATCCTCGCTCACAGCGGATCCCTCCCGTACAGTACATGAGGACCTTTTTGTCCCGGAACAGCTCCAGGTTCTGGTCCACGTAGTCCGGAAAGTAGCTGAACTTGCGGATGTTTGGAGCCAGACACCGAGTGAACTGCCCCTGCGGGGAAACAGTAACAACCACATGACATTTGAATGAACTTGTCAGTATAGATTATCATCCGTCGGGTACAAATGTGTTCAAATGTAATTTCCAGTCACTCCCTGAGGCGCCGAACCTATTGTTGTTCTCACTGAAACACAGTGAATTCTGTTCAATCACTCACAATTTTACTTTCGTAAAAGTTGCGGCAGTCGAGCAGGACGGTGTCGCTGCACAAATCCCCTTTAGACAAAAGAGCCTCCACCTCTCTGTGAAACTCCTCCGGCTCCAGATGAATCCCTGAGGAGAATAAAACAGTTTTATCCGATAGAAGCTCAAACCACCCCGAAGATGAACGTCATGTTTTTCAATTTTCATTGTGACAACACTTTACCCGCTGATTGGTGGGAGATGATGTCAGGATCCACTCCCATGGGGACGATTTCTTTGAAGACGCCGACCCTGAGGTCTGTGAAACACTCTGCTCCGCCATCACTTGTCTGCAGGCACACAGACACAAACACTTTCAACACAAATAATAGTAATAATGAAAATAACAATAACAGCAACAACAGTAACAATAATGATCATAACACGTTGAGTTGTCATGTGGCTCTCACCTTAAAATCCTCCGTCTCCATCCTGAGGAGGGGATGCGAACACATGGCGTTGATGTAAACACCAGTTGCCACGTTGGTGCCGCCCACTGTTCCATTGATGCCCTCAGTTGCCACCCTCACCTGAGGAAGATTAGATTAAGACCTACAAATACAAATACATTCCTGTTGTAAATATTCAGAACTACGCAGGATAAAGGGGGTTCATTCACCTTTCCCGTCAAGTGAAGCTTTTCACACAGCGCTTTCTGCCAGGCACAGATCACCTGTGGATCCTCCACTCCACAGTAGTGATAGTAGAGGATGACCTTTCCTGGACCCCTGACGGAAAACAAGCCAGCACCCACAGACATCAGTGTGTCCTGATATGATCATAATCACGTGTTTGGTGGTAAAAAAAAAAAAAGAACATCTACTTCTGGAGCTGCTCCTCTGAGAAGTGGCTGGTGTCGGGAACCCACGCGGAAACGTCCACCTCCTCGGACCGATGCCCGTTCGACCGCTGTGTCTCAGCTTCCTCGGCCAGTTGCTTTAGAAAACATTCATACGCCGCCTGTGTGAGCTGCTTCACCTCGGGGTCGTGGCTCCTGGCCACGTGTTTGTGAACGGCTGAATGTTCTGTAAAGCTTTGACCACAGCAGCTCCAGCGCGAAGTCTCCTCCCCCTGACATCCATCATCCCTCTTGGACGCCACGAAGGCAGCGAATGACTGAGGAGGAAGAAGAGTGAAGCAACTACTAAAGACTGTGTGTAGGAATGAGTGACACCTAGCGGTGTATTCATAGATGCAGTTATAAGACCTGGATACTGCGCTGGATCTTTAAAGTGCAATATGAGACACATAAGCTTGACTGTTAAGGTTTTATTGTCCTCAACTTAAAGGTGCAGTGTGTAAGATTTAGCGACATCAAGTGGTGAATATTGTGCATAGTTCCTCATACACGAAGCTGAAACTGTACAGGATCTTAAAGAACAATCATATCTGCATGTGCCTGAATTGAATCATTTTAAAATCTTGAACTTAAAGGTACAGTGTTAGGAATGTAGTAACAATATGGCGGTCTCCATGATATGGCCTGCTTCTGATGAGAATATTTGGGAATAATTCTACCACAAATAAAAACACTGTCGGAAAATGATTACTATCCTTCAATACCAGAATAAATGTCCCTTTCTGGAGCCTTTGATGTTCCCAAAGTGTCTGTGTTGTGGCTCACCTTCCGCCTGCAGAGGCTGTAGTTTCTTCTCTGTGAAGCCTCAAGTTGCTTCTCCTGTTTCAATCCATCACAAGTGGACGAGTCCAGGTCCAAGTCCAAGAAAGGTGACATATCGTCCGCTGCCATGATGTTTCACAGCCTTTTCAAATGTCGACAACACTATCACAGCAGCTAGGAAACAGTTTGGTGCTCGGTTTTTACAGGCTTTGATGACATTTACACTAAAGAGGTTCTGCTTTGCGGATTCGAAGCAACGTTTAAGATCTTAATAAAAGTATTTGTATTCAAATGATTAAACGTTAGCTTCATATTCGCAAATTCGATTTTTAAAGCTTGGTTAAATTACAATTACGAGAGTCAAAAAACGTGTACGCGGAAGAATCTCTCCCAACACGCCGGACGTCGGACGACAACAAGCGCCGCACTTTCCGGTTGACCCCGGAAGTACCTCAATTGAATCGGACCGCTTTTATTTTTCTGCGGCTGTTCAGCTCAATCATCCCGACGCTCGTTTCCCTGGCCAATCTTTTATATTAACGCTGTTTCGTTTGATTATCTGTTTGGATTATTGCCGTAAAACAGGATAAGGAAGTGAATCATGTCCAGGAGGCGACACAGCGACGAGAATGACGGTAAGCGGACGCAACGTGAAGCTAACGGTCGGCGGCTAGCTGCCGTTAGCGTGCGTTAATCTGTTTGCAGGGTGCCTTTAACTCGTGGTTGGTTAGTTCAACAGCCTTTTGTCTTCTTCCAAATAAAAGCGTTGATGCGATAACATCGACATATGTTAATAGTATTCATCGAGACTCGAATCGTGGATCAAATAACTCCAATAACATTCGAATAAACCGGAACGTTCACCGCCTGTATCTCGTCGTGGTCGATATTAGAGTAATGGGGGCGGTAACCAGCCACTGTTAATGATTACTGATTGAATTTGAAATGTAATTACAATACGTTAATGCATATCTATTCTCCTCGTGAACTGTATTGTAGATTAGGAAGTGTAATGTATCATTTTGTAAGATATCAGTGGAATTATTCACCTATTTATCATTATTATTATACTATGGTAGCCTCCAGTTAACAATAAAACTAGGTAAATAATTATTATGTATAGTACCTAACGACTCATTCAACATCAACACATCTTGGTTTCAGATTAAGAGATGATTAGACCATAACAGATAAAAAAAAACATTTATATTTGTAAATAAACATTTAGAATTATATTTTAAAAAATGTCAGTGTACATTTTGCAATTAAGGCTTGAAAAGTACAATCGTAACACTCTTAATGTATTATTCATTTTTGTTTGGAGCTGTTCTTCAGTGAAACCTCCATCTCCGTCCACTCATCCTTAAATATTGTGTCTCTGTTTTTTCATCTTTCAGGAGGCCACGCCCACAAAAGAAGGAGAACATCGGAGCCCATTGAGATTGAAGACCGCCTGGAGTCGCTGATATGTCGCGTCGGGGAGAAGGTAATGTGCACTTAGACTTTCAGAGTTGTGTGTCAGGAGGCGTTTTCACGTACAGAAGCCACAGCTTCTGAAGTCATTGGTTTACGTCAGACAAACATAAGAACCACAGGTTGTTGTCTGCTCAAATACAGTTAACTGTGGTTCAGCAAAACAAATAGAAGCCACTAAATGTCCTCCTTTGTCTTTGCAGAGCACTTCGTCCCTGGAGAGCAACCTGGAGGGCCTGGCCGGCGTCCTCGAGGCCGACCTTCCAAACTACAAAAACAAAATCCTGCGTATTTTATGCTCTGTGTACGTTTGCACCAATCGCCGCTCTTTTATGGTGAAAAAAAAAAGTCTGTCTGGGTGTTGACATCTTAAAATGTCTTTTGTTGACAGCGCACGCCTCCTGCCCGAGAAGCTGACCGTCTACACAACTCTGGTCGGCCTCCTCAACGCCCGGAACTACAACTTTGGGGGCGAGTTTGTGGAGGCCATGATCAGACAGCTGAAGGAGACCTTGAAAAACAACCTCTACAATGAAGCCGTTTATTTGGTGACTTTGTCAAAGCGTCGGATGAATGGCTTCTTAAAGGTCCATCAGTGCGTTTTCATTCGTAAACAAACTCTCCTCTTTGCAGGTGCGTTTTCTGTCCGACCTGGTCAACTGTCACGTGATCGCGGCCCCATCCATGGTGGCCATGTTTGAAAATTTTGTCAGTGTTACCCAGGAGGAGGATGTGCCACAGGTGGGTAGAATGTACCGGTGTTCGGGGCGCGATGACAAATCAATAAAAGTGAACCGTACATGGATGAAAATCTGAATTGATACGAGGGGGCGCGTGTGTGTTCAGGTTCGGTCGGACTGGTTCGTGTACGTCGTCCTGTCCTGTCTGCCCTGGGTCGGTAAGGAGCTTTATGAGAAGAAGGACGTGGAGATGGACCGACTCCTCAGTCAGATCGAGGGCTATCTCAAGTATGATCTTTGTTTTTCTCTCCTGGTGTCGAAGAGCCTCTCCCTCCTTCCTCGATCACACCTGTTCTCAGAGTCTCGCCTCTCTCTCCCTCTGTGCTGTAGGAGGAGAGGAAAGACTCACGTCCCGATGCTGCAGGTCTGGACGGCGGAGAAGCCTCATCCTCAAGAGGAGGTGAGGGACACGGCCGTTGAAGAGCTATTGTTTTGTGCAGCTGCTTGTTGTATGGAGCCAGAGTGAAGGTTCGTGTAGAAACCTCACCCTCCTCTCTCTCTCTCTCTCTCTCTTTCCTCCTCCTCAGTACCTGGATTGCCTGTGGGCTCAGATCCAGAAGCTAAAGAAAGACCGCTGGCAGGAGCGCCACATCCTGCGCCCGTACATCGCCTTCGACAGCGTCCTGTGTGAAGCCCTGCAACACAACCTGCCGCCCTTCACCCCGCCGGGCCACATGCCCGACGCCCAGTACCCCATGCCCCAGGTCGTCTTCCGCATGTTTGACTACACCGACGCCCCTGAGGTAAACGCAGAGCGAGAGAGTTTCTTTGTTGGACTGTCAAAGACAGAGAAGTGTAAACACACCACTCTCACATCAGTGGTGTTCTGTCGGAACAAGTCGCTCCTGTGTGGAGGAAACGAAGGTTGACGCCGTTTCCCTCCCGTTCTGTCCGTCCAGGGTCCTGTGATGCCCGGCAGTCACTCTGTGGAGAGATACGTCATCGAGGAGAATCTGCACTGTATCATCAAGACTCACTGGAAGGAGAGGAAAACATGGTGGGTGACCGGGGTGCAGATCTATTCCACTGCCAAACACCCAGGCTGCTTCGATTGGCCGGCTGGCTTGGTCCCTTCCGATTGGCTAACTGCTCCCAGCTGATGCAGGAAATTTGCCGCACATTGCCGAATCTGGCTCGTTGGCTTGCGTTGGGACAGGAAGTCGAGAGGAAATGGAAGACGAGGCCTTTCGGCAGCCTCCAAAACGTGTTGAACAGGAAAACACAAAAAGAGCTGATTACTACTTCTTCCAAAAGTTAACGCTGACTCATGTTTTCCTGTTTCAGTGCTGCCCAGTTACTCAGTTATCCGGGGAAAAATAAGATCCCACTCAACTATCACATCGTGGAGGTAAAGAAAATGAAAACAACGGCGTCCGTCATACTGACAGAATCATATGAAATCAAACTCTTGGTTGTGAACATTCCCGTGTTTATTTTCCCAGGTCATCTTCGGGGAGCTCTTCCAGCTTCCCACTCCGCCTCACATCGACGTCATGTACACGACGCTGCTCATCGAACTCTGCAAACTGCAGCCGGGGTCGCTGCCACAAGTCGTATCCTCCGTCCGTCGCGTTCATTAAAGGTCAACATCGCAACAAAATGTCTGCCCCTGGAACAGAATCCGTTTTCAAGATCATTTTCAGTTCTTATTATTCTTACAGTTCTTATTTGCCCCCCGATCCCTGACAAACCTAAACGCTGATATTCAACTAATTCATATTGTTATGACACTAAATACCTGTGAAGACTGATTCCCAGTTGTAAACAGATACGACCTTGACCGCTGCCCGTTAGTTGGCCCAAGCCACAGAGATGTTGTACATGAGGCTGGACACCATGAACACCTCCTGCATAGACAGGTAAAGTCCTCATTCCGGGGGGGGGGGGGGGGGGGTAACATCCTGTTTGTGACGTAACACCACCTCTCTCTGTCTCTCCTTGTTTCTGTT
>JAFBJT010110088.1:40838-53169 GCA_016785325.1 Chascanopsetta lugubris | reverse complement strand
ATATGTGTGTATATATATACACACACACACATAGCATACTTATATATCTTATTAGTATATATAGTATGTATATAGACAGTTATATAGATGTGTGTGGGGGCAGATGTGTTCGAGCAGCAGTCACTGTCCGCGCGGTGCTGATGTTGCAGGGAGGGGCGTGACGTCACGGTACAGACCGGGAAGGAGAGGGGAGAGGAGAGAGGAGAGAGGGGGTAGGAGAAGGGACGGAGAAGGAATCGGGGGGATGGCTGCATCAAAGGCAAAAAAGCAAAACAAAACAATCCAAACAACAAAAAAAGACCATGGGTCGGTTAAACCCCAGTGATCATCGCCCAGATGTCCACCACTCTCCTCGGCAATAAATGACGCGGCGTCCCGGGAGGTAATTATCATCTTTGATTCTCCACGCTCTCCTCCTCCTCCTCCTCCTCCTCCTCTTTTTCTTCTTCTTCCCCTTCTGCTGTTTCCTGTGATGCTGCCGACCCGATCGCGTGGCCGTCACCTTTTACGCAGACATCACGTTACATCGAGCAGAATAACGAGCGACATTACATTTAAAAAAAAAAACAAAAACAAAAAAACAGCAAAGAAAATACAACACCTTGATAAATAACGGTCGCGCGGTTGCGAACAGGATGCGTGGCGTTCGGATGTTCGCTTCGCGACGTGTCACTTTGTCCTTGTACGTGTCTTCGCCCTCACCTCCGCCGGCTCCATTGTGTCCGACCCCCGCTCCCTCCATGAAAAATTAAAATGGAAACAGGCTCCATGAGCGCGGTGCCGCATGCTACACCGCCGCTGTAGTCAAGCCCCGCCGAGCACATGGGCTCTGCGCACAGCACCAACGTGCGCATTGGTTGCAGTGCGTCGTGCCCATCCATTGCTGTGGTGGTGCCATCGCCTGATGATGATGATGATGATGATGATGATGATGATGATGATGATGACTGCAGTGGCGTCTCCCGTGTGGAGCCGCACACGTGCTTCCTCCCGTGCCACCTCTAATGAGAGCCATCAGAAGACCAAGTAAGTTTGTACAGAAGCTGAATGTGAACCTGACACCAGCCTTTCTCCTCCTCCTCCTCCTCCTCCTCCTCCTCCTCCTCCCTGCAGAGTGAACTGGATTTGAGGAGAGATGTCATCCCCGGGCATGGGCACCCCCAGTGACCCCCTCTTGGCCAGTCCAGGGGGGAGGTTATCCACAGCTCAGGAAGGTCTCTGGAGGAGCTCGCTCCCCAAAACTGCCAGCTTCCCGACGTCCACCACCCGGCACCTCAGCCACCGCGCCAACAACTTCCAAAGACAGCCCAAGCGCCAGAAGCTGATCAGACCCTCTCCGCCTCCGCCGCCCAACACGCCCTGTCCTCTGGACCAGCTGGACCTCAGTGAACTTCCCCCGAGACGAACCTTCCAAGAGCTACTCTTCAACGGCTGCATCCTGTTTGGTATCGAGTTCAGCTACGCCATGGAGACGGCATACGTGACCCCTGTTCTCCTACAGATGGGCCTCCCCGATCAATTCTACAGCTTGGTTTGGTTCATCAGCCCCATACTCGGTGAGTGGATGACCAGTGAAAACTGTTCACGTGGCACTTGATTTGGATGAAAAGAAACATTTCCTTTGCGCTCACGTCATTACATCCAATCTCTGTTTTTGGGGATGCAGGATTCCTCGTTCAGCCTCTCATAGGAGCATGGAGTGATAGATGTACATCCCGGTTCGGGCGAAGGAGACCTTTCATATTTGCCTTGGCGATTGGTAAGAAATCCGAAAAGATCATTTCCATTCTGCTGTGATACCGACAAGAGACGTGCTTTAAAGCTCCAACAAGTGGCAGATGAAGAGAATGCTGTTTCTGTGATAGAAACAAACATACCAACCAACTAATGACCAGATAGTTCAAAATGTACCGTCCTTGACAGTTGATACAAACACCAAACACTGCGGTCTTTCGTTACATTTCACATTTCCGTCTCCAAGGGTTTGATCCCTGGATGTCTGAATTCGTAGTTGAAAGCGACATCGCCCTCCCCAACAACACGCCTATCAAAGTCTGACATTGCTTTTTCGTAGGGGCTTTGGTCGGTTTAACCCTGGTGCTGAATGGGCGCGACATTGGAGGAGCTCTGGATGACACCGCTTCGAATCACAAGTGGGGGATCGTCCTGACAGTGTGTGGTGTGGTGCTGATGGACTTCAGTGCTGATTCAGCGGACAACCCGAGCCATGCCTACATGATGGATGTGTGCAGCCCAGAGGACCAAGACAGAGGGTTGAATATCCATGCACTGCTGGCAGGTACGAAAGGCCTACCATACCAAAGGTTATCCTTAAAGGTGCAGTGTGTACGATGTGGTGACATCTAGAGGTGAAGTTGCTTGTTGTATCCATCACCTCACCCGCACCCTTCTGAGCCTGCAGGAGAACCTATGGTAGACTTCAGTCGTCATTAACACTCAAAAGATGTTTCGTACATTCACTCTAGGCTACAGTAAAAAAAACAACATGGCGGCCCCCATAGAGGGGACCCGCTCCTCCTGTAAATATTCATTCATAGGCTCATTTAAGGGTAATGGGGAAAAATTAAACATTTAGGTGATTATAAATTCATGAAGATGTCAGTATCAGTTTTGTCATATTCTTTAGAAGTGACAAGAATGACCAAAATCTTTCGCACTGCACCTTTAAAGCTTCAACTATACTTTGTAAGAGAAGGCTCTGCAAAATGGTTCATGACTCCACACTGTTGTCCTTATTCCCTTTACAGGACTCGGGGGTGGATTTGGCTACATAGTGGGCGGCATCAACTGGGACCAGACACAGTTTGGAAGGTCAATGGGAGGTCAACTACGTGTCATTTACCTGTTTACCAGTATCACGTTGGTGTTCGCCACAGTCATGACTCTGCTCAGTATCCCCGAGCGGCCGTTACCAAAGAGTCAGCCCAACAAGAACTCCGGCAAAAACCATCTGAAGAGCCCCAGTCTTCCTCTCCCTCCCTCTCCTCCGTTGCCCCCAGGATCCACCCTGGGACTGGATGAGGAGGATGAAGATGGTCTCTACAGCTACAATTTCACAAAATCTCACCCGCCCGACCCCATGGCCCACTCTTGCAGTGCCAACGCATGCCTCTGTGCCGGCCTCAGTAGCCCCATATCGCCGCTGAGCCCCCTCACCCCAAAATACGGCAGCTTCATCAGCAGGGACAGCTCGCTCACAGGCATCAACGAGTTCGCCTCCTCACTGGGAACCTCCTACATAGACAGCGTGCTCATAGACTGCTACACGGGTCAGCAGACACCACAGGCCCTCGGCCCAAACTCCACCGCCGCACCCCTGCCTCCAGGCGACTCCCCTCTTCCCGAGGGTTCCACGCAGGAAGCGGGGAGTCGTCCTGCGGGACAGGCCCAAGCCAAGGCGGCATCTCAGCCTCAGGACGAGGAGGCACCCGGGCCTGAGGGCGAGGGACAGTCTCATGGAGCATCTCAGGTCACAGCAGGGGGTCACCCGGGTGCAGGGACACACCGGAGCTCCTCTGCTGGTATCCTTAAAAGACCCCAGAGTCTCGCACTGATAGAGGAGCCAATGGCGACGCAGGTTGTTGGACTGGAGAACGGTCGCAGGAGAACGGTGACCTTCAGCCAGCAGGTCAGACACAGATTTTGTAAAGGGCAAATGTTGTTAAAGGCGCAGTGTGTGAGATTTGGTGAAGTTGCACGCTGTATCAATGACCTCACCCTCACCCTTGGTGAGCCCATGGTAGACGTCAGTTATCGTTGGAACTCGAAAGATGTTTAGTAAGACCACTTTAACTACTGTCAAAACGTGGCGGCCTCCATAGAGAGGACCACCCCTCTCATGTAATTATACGTTAAAGGGGTCATTTTTGGGGAAACGGAAAAAACAAAACATTTAGGCCATTATACATTCAGGAAAATGTCAGTATGTAATTGTTTTGTGATCTTTTTAGACGTGGCAGAAATGACGTATCGTACAAATCGTACACACTGCACCTTTGAGTGAGTCGTCACTGTGGCATTTTCCCAGTTAAAGGATTCTTTCTCTCCCTCTCCGACTTAGGTGGCAAACATTTTGCTGAACGGAGTGCGATACGAGAGCGATCTGAGCGAGAACGTGGAGACGGGAGAATCCCAAATGTCGATGAAGCTGCTGTGTATAGCCATCTACAGGATGCCCCCCTCTCTGCGAAGTTTGTGCACAAATCATTTTCTGGGTGAGAGAAGTCTTTTTCCGACTCTAAATGCAGCTTTGTCCAAAAACCCTGCCCAACACTTGAGGAGTGGACGGTTTGTTTGGACCGAGTGAATAGGCTGTGCGTCTCTCCCGCGCTGCAGGCTGGCTGTCCTTTGAAGGCATGCTGCTCTTCTACACGGACTTCATGGGGGAGGTCGTGTTCAAAGGAGACCCCAAAGCACCCCACGACTCCGAGGCTTACCAACGCTACAATGCCGGTGTTAGCATGGGCTGCTGGGGCATGTGCATCTATGCATTCAGTGCTGCTTTCTACTCAGGTGAATCAGGCGTTCAATCCCATCATGACGCGCGTGCGTGTGTGTGTGTGTGTGTGTGTGTGTAGCATCGCGCCGCCCCAGAAAGATGAGTCACTTCCTCAGGTTGGATTGTGTTTGCAGTGATTTGTCTTCCTAACAGCTTTTCCCTCTCTCCCCTGTTTTCTTCGTGTTGTCGTTTTGTGTCTCTCTCTTCCCGACTCTCAGCCATATTGGAGAAACTGGAGGAGCGTTTCTCTCTTCGCACTCTGTATTTTTTCGCCTACTTGGCATTCGGGTTGGGCACAGGCCTCGCCACACTGTCCACCAACCTCTACGTGGTACTTTCTCTCTGTGTCACCTACGGGGTGCTCTTCTCCTCTCTATGCACGCTGCCTTACTCTCTGCTGTGTGAATACTACCAGAGCCCTCAGGTCAGTCCCTACATGCGGCGTGTGCAGAGCTAGCATGAGCTTGTTTGTCATTTTTACCCCTTAAAGATTACGCCTCAACATGTGACAAAATGTGCCTCGTCACTTTCTTTAGCTTTAGATGATGGGATTGTAACTGTTGGATCAGTCTGGTAAATATGAAATATATTGAATGTTACAGCCTGTTAACAGCTGTCTGGTGACGTGACCCACCCGCAACATCTGATGCTCCATAATCGTCACATATTCTAAGTATACAAAGTTAGATGCAGATGACAGAGGAAGGTAGACTTCTTCTCAGAAAGTGAAAAACCTCTGATTCACTCCAAATTGTGATGAGTTACTTCTTGGATTGCCTGCTTACAAAAGTTCATGTACGTCAGTTGAGTCGTTTTTACATGATACCACAACAAATACAGAACTTAACAGATTAAAAGTGGGCAAGAGATTGGGAAAAAGGCAAGAAGGCAGGCAAAGGCAGGAAATGAAGTGCTCAGAAACAAGTTTGTATGATGAGTTCAAGATCAAGTAGGTAGCAATACAGTCATAGTGCAAACAACAGATATTCCAAAAAAAGGTAGACGACAACTCTAAGGTTCATAGACTCAACAGTCACACGTATATTTCTTGAGCTGTTAAGTATTGCAGTTCCTGGATTTTGTTCTATTAAAGGTCCAATTCGTACGATTTGGGTTCAAAGGATGCGCCGACAGAAATGGCAAATTGAGATATTTATGTCACATTTATGTTTTCAGTTATTTATAATCACACAGTAAATTGTCATATTTCTCTGAGTAATGACATGAAGCTTTTAAGGTTGATAGAAAAAAAAACAGTGAGATGATTTTGAAAATGCCAGTATGACATTGTTTTGTTGCATTTTTTCCTACTTATAGAAGTGACAAAAATGATCGAAATCTTACACACTGCACCTGTGTATTTCAGTTTTGCGGCTCATCAGAGGAAGGCACCAGGCGAGGGATGGGGGTGGACATCTCTCTCCTCAGCTGCCAGTACTTCCTGGCTCAGATCCTGGTCTCGGTGGCAATGGGACCCCTGACCTCACTGGTGGGTGGGGCCCAGGGAGTGATGTACTTTGCAAGCCTGATGTCATTCGTGGGCTGCCTGTACTCCTCCCTCTGCGTGGTGTACCAGCTGCCCCCCCCTGAGGGTGAGCCCCCCGATAGCGAGACCCAGCCACTGTTGGTGCACATTTAGAGAGGCCTCTTCATTTACTTTACCTCACATTCATTCACACACACACACACACACACACACACACGCACACGCACACTCAACGGCGCACACTGTCACTTTAGTGTCCGAGTGTGTTGACCTTCCCCGGCACCGATAGGACAGACGCACTCGTACATCCTGCCGCGCACTGTACAGCACAAGTCCAGATTTCGTTTCACGCTAACTCAGCTCTGCTCTTTCTCAGAGCGAGACAGACAGACAGACAGACAGACAGACAGACATTGGCCATTGCTCCAATCTGTGTATTACATGACCAGTGTGTTCATACAGTGTGTGTGCCCATGCATCCCCCCTCCCCTCCCGCAAAGGAGTGTGTGACCTTTTTGAATTATTTGCGTGAGAGTGTGTGTGTGTGTGTGTGTGTGTGCGCGCATGCGAGTGAGTTACAGTGTCTGACTCTTTGCCGTAGATTCCCAATTGTCATCCTCTCTTGCTTGTTGGTATTTAGCGTAGAAAGGTCGACCGCCACACATACAGGTTCACCAGAGCTCACCCCCCCCCCGCCCCCCCCACCCCCACCGACCGACCCACCCTCCGTTTATCAGTTGCCTAACGTCTGCATGAGCCGCAATGTAACCTCTAAGAACCTGTGTTGATGTTTTGTTTCCGGTCACACGGCCAAGGAAATGTCTACCTGCCTGTTTCTCTGAGTTAGCGATATTAGCGTCACACGCATGGCAAAATTTGACTCAGTGAATGTGCTGCCATTGACCACTCACACTTAGAGCCACAGGTCAAGCTCATCCAGGAGCTGGCTTGGCATCACTTACTCGACATTTACGTGAAGCTGGGCAGTGCTTCATAACAGTTGAAGTCTTGAAGGGCTTTGCATTGTTTACATTTGTATCGTACGAAAAAAAAAGATCACACATTTCCACGTAATCCACTTATTATTGAACTTAAATCAGTGTGCTATGTTACAGTTTCATGACGAATAGGACGACACACGCTAACATGTACACAAACGATTCCCAAAAAAACACAGAGAAATGTGTACTGGTGGCAACTTCTTTCTGGGCCCACACTAAGCCATGGGCAGCTCACTGAGCTGTCACCCTGCTCCAGGCCATACTTTTGTAATAATGACAGTGATTCTTGTCATTATCAGGAAGAGGAGAAGTTGAAACTGGGGTGTGAATCAGCATTCAGTCGGAAACCGAACAAAACAGAAGAACAGGAAACAGAGAGAAGACTCATGAGAACTATGGGTTACCCCAGAAGGTGGACAACATTGAGAGAAAGGACTGGGGGGGAGGGGACAATAGAGCCAGCAACAAGTTACAACTTATTGTCATCATTAGGGCGCATGCTTTAAAGTAGTCTGCTCCACCAACCTCCGCCCATAAACTCAGTAAAGTGTCGACTTTACACCTGTTGGCCGCATTCCTCGCAGGAAACCTCATTTCCTGTCCATCAGAGAGATGCCATCATCACCGAAATGGTACATATGAGAAATTGACATATTTTCTACATGTTTTGTGCCAGGGCAAACTGCTCGGCCCCTCAGCAGACCACCAGACGTGGGTTTAGGGCTGCAACAGAAATATAAGTCCACAACCTGTTTTAAGCCTTTCATCATGGGGTCTGACTGGCTCTTAACATAATGGTGCCGGTGAAAATTGCTGTCTCTGCAGAATGTCAAAAATTGGCTACACTTAAAACCTCAAGACTGACTGGATGCACGCCATGCTAATGTTTCTGAGGAAACTGCAATTGTATGGATAATGCTGTTGCAGCTTGCTTGTCAAAAAAAAAAAGTTTTTGTGTTTTTTGGTTCAATCTATTGCTCAATATCAGCAATGTTACTGTAAAAGCTACTTTTATTCAGGGTTCAGTTCAAACTAAAAAGATTTTTTTTGCCATTTTTGACTCCGTCCTTCATTTTGACCATACTCCACAACTGTTAAGCAATCCTTCCACACACCACTAGGGGGAGATATGACACACAAGACCAGAATCCATTGAAGCTGGGCACCCTTTTCCATTACCCTACCAGTGAGTGGGACTATTCCTGCATCTTCATGTCTCAGACAGCCATTTTCCATGTTGAGAAAAATTGGGTCAAGTGACATCATCTACTTAAATATTGTTTTAGAAGACTCCTCTGTGTTGTGAACAATTGACATACACAAAACGTAGATACACTTAAGTAAAAAGACAATTTATTTGTTAATCAGAATATACAAGGCAGTGGCTGAAGTAACCGTATGTCATTCTGGGTTTTGAAAAAGGCAGTCTTGGAGACAAAAACAGGGCTACCCAGCCAAAACGTAACTTGTTGAAGACTTAAGAAAAAACAAAATATAAATGGTACAAACTTGTGTGGAATGCATACAGAACAAATGACCAAAGCATTAAGATTTAAGAGGGGTTAATTAACATTGCAAAAACCCTGCCTCCACAAAACAGAGTCAAGCAGCCTTATCGTGGAGGCACAAGACAGAGCCCCTTTATTCATTTGCACCATCTGTTGCATTAACAGGGCAGTCAAGCAAAGGATTAACTAGCAGCTCAACACAAAACAACACTATGCCTCAAACAATAATGCCAACAACTGTCTATTAGCCCCTGCTTAAAACTTATCTTTGGTCCCTTAAGTGAATCTGAGAGGTCAACATGAGCCTTGGAGGTGAGCAGCTGCCTGAACGTATGAGTCATCTGGTCAGCACTGACATAGAGATTGTGCTTCTAAACATACCGATATAAAACCTAAAAACTAAAAACGAAACTTATCTCATGGTGTGGCCCAATTTGTACAAGTAGAAAAGAAGCTCATTTTAAAGACCAATAAATAACATTTCATAAAAAAGGATGCAGGGCCACTATGTTTCAGGACTCCAGTGCGACATGAACATGGGAGCAAACCAAAAGAAATCTTTCTCAAAAGTTACAGAAAAAGCACAAGCTCTACAACAAAATGTTGACCAGGCTGGTAAGACAGTGCCGTGAATGAGCAGAGTGGAGACCTAAGCCTCCACTTCTGCCTCTTTTGAATCTCCATTTTCCTCTGTCTTCTGTTTTTTAGTCTCCGCTTTTTCCTACACGGGGAAAATAAAATGTTCTAGGTTAGTAAAAAGATTTCAAAGTTCATCCGATTCGTCAACAGTTATGAAAAAGGCAAGTGATTAATAGTTTGTGCCCACCTCCTCCTCATCAGCTGCACGCTTCACAGGCTGTGCTTCGCTCTCCTCAGCAGGGGGGGCCTCCTCTGCTTTGGCTGTAAGGACAGTGGTCAGAATAACATGTAAAAAAAATAATAAAAAAATTGGTGTATGAGCACTGAATCAACGGTCAAAATTCAGACGAAAGAGAAATATGAAACGGACCATCTCCATTTTTGTGTTCCTCTTCTGCGGATTCATCCTCTTTGTTGTCATGATCAGCACCGTTCTAGAAAGCCAGAGAGGCAGATGTTGGTCCATGTCTCAATTTGACATTGAGTGGAAAAAGTAGGATTGCAAGAAATATCCAGAATGGCAACAGAGAGAGAGAGAGAGAGAGAGAGAGAGAGGGAGTGAAGTCACAGCATGGGAGGAAAGTTGAAACAATCCTCCCATGCAGAACCATTAAAGCCACTCAATTCTCAGGGGACACTTTAAGAATAGCCAGTTGCACACAAAGCTCTCATCAGCTCCCCAGAGGATTATCAGCCACCAGGCTCTGGGAAATAAAAAAGAAGGAACCCCAGGCAACCCGGTGCCGTCCAAAGGCTTGCTAACTAACATCTGTGCCATTTCACGACCCAAACAAAGCGCAGTGTGCGGGGAGCAGCTGAGCAGAAGGAGGAAGGGGGCGGGCACAGCGACACCTGCATGATGGTGGCCGCCAAGACAAAAGGGCCATGAGGCTCGAAAGTGCTCGTCTCCAAAAAAAAAAAACTCACTGCGCCATTGGCAGGTGCGTCCCCGTTGTCCGACTTCTTCTTCTCCTCCACCTCCGCCTCCACTTCTGCTTCCTTCTTCGCTTCTTTCTTCTCCTTCAGCTCCTACAACACAATGGTACCGGTCAATGAGAGGTCCATCTGACCGCGCGTAGTCTGAGAAGCGCCGTTTATAGTAAAGGATTGCACTTGTGGTGCAAGCGGACATCACGGTGACAATAAAAGTTGCGGGTTTCCTCGAATCGCGTGTCACGTAACGTTTACGTGAAAGTGCGAGTACGGTGTTGAGGGTTTAAAAAGACGTATCGCAAGTCAGGTAGCGTTAGTGTAAAAAAATAGCTTTGATGTTAGGGGGATTTCTCTTGGTTATCACAAATGACGTTTTTTTGTGTTTGTGTGTGTGGGAAAAACAGCTCTAGTGTTGTGGGTTTACTTCCAAATATCGCAGTTAACTTAACGCGAAAGATGAGATTACATGTAGAGGATTTTCATTCAGAAGTTGTAAAATAACGCCTTTACGGGAAATTCGGCGTCAACGCTGCGGAGCTTTCTTTGAAGAATCGCAGGTAACGTAAGGTTTGCGTTACTGACGCTTCCCGCCCACAGCTGTGGCTTTGCTCTACCGCTTGCACCGTTTCCACTCTCTGCTTTGTCTGCTCAAGCAGGCTTTTCAAACGAACCGCACCACATGCGTAATAAAGAACTTTACGACACTTTAAATTACCCACTTTAAGTCTTTGTTGGTGCGTGACGCCGGCAACAGGAAATTGTTTTTTTTTTTTCCCAATAAAATCAATTTAGGTAAGACACTTTAACTCATTTAATCTACCTGAAGTAAGACATGTAAAAGGAATTCAAAACCATGACATTTAACAGCTTTAGTCGCGGAACAAGACGAAAAACCAAGGAAAGCGACGAATATTTGCTCGGAGAAAAAAAAAAAGTTCCCCCCAATCTTTTAAACGCGACGTTTCAAACACGAGAAGAAAAATGATTGATAAAAAACGCACCTTGGCTGTAACCTCGGCGGGGGCGGTCGTATCAACAGCAGTGTCGGCCATCTTTACTTTGTTTCTCTTTATTTTACGTGGATAGCTTTAATCCTGTTTTTGGTGGATAGGGATGTTCAGTCTTGGCTCCACGCCTCCGTGTCTGATCTGAGGAGGAAGCTGAGAGAGGACTGATCTCTGACCGACTCTGCTTTTCTCCCGACACTGATGGAACTCCACTCTCGTTGGATGCAGCAGCTACGGTCTTGCACCTGATTGGACGAGGCCCACCACTGCAGGACTCTATTGGTCAGGATTTCTGCCACTCACGTTGCTAGGTACCGCCTCCTAGTGATCTTGTCGCTGATTGGTCAATTATTTTAAAACGCTGCTCTCCCCCCTCCCCCCTTCCATCATCTACTGACAGTTTTTATTATTCACATGCATTTCAAACAATGAATGTTGATAAGTGGATTCATTTTGAAACTACAAAAATACACACACATGACGACTGAACATTACTTTTGTGCATTTCAATAAAAGATACGATTCCTTTGTGTTTCATCTTTGCTCTCAGCAGCCTTTCTTGTAAAGGGGTTTCAAATTACAGAGGGAAAAAAAGACCAATTAGATGATGTGAAGCCATGTGGCCACGCCTTCTTTCTAAATTTAACACTCCTGTAACGAAATGGCTCCTGGATCTCTTGCACTTACACTTTCACTTTTGCACAAGTTACGCATGACGTATGTACGTGCACGTACAAACTAAGAGCTAGACATGCTCTGAATTAATTCAGGACAAACTCTCCAATGGAATGTTACCATGACTTCATTCATTTAGACCAGAGGCAGATATTTGGTTTTGTGTTAGCATCACACACACACACGTGCGCGCACACACATCGTTCAGAAGTAATTGAGCTCAGATCAGGTGTGTGCATCCTGTGCCCAATGAAAAAAATGAGTAAATAAGTACTTGTTACAGCCATGAGTCCTTTGTAAAAAAACTGAGCGTTTTAGTCACTGAGTGAGACGTCTGAGGGACTAAATAAAACTCACAGTCAAAGGTCCAGGCAGTGTCCAAGGTTCGAAAAAATACTTCATTTGTATTAGCCGAAATAAAATGATAGCGGCGATTGGTATATTACATATTACAAATTACATATATTGGCTTATATGAACAAATGAGAGCATGTGTATTGATAGTATTCATTTCTCCAGTTTGTGCCTCACATGTACGTATACATCGGGAGCAGGTCCTCGCT
>JAFBJT010110088.1:26984-40015 GCA_016785325.1 Chascanopsetta lugubris | reverse complement strand
CTGCACTGCTCACCAGTCCACCGCGGTCTTGTTCTGCAAGTTGAGGGTGCCAGTCAACGTCCGAGCCGCAAGCTTGATGTTGACGGTGTAAGGAATCATGGTTGTAAGCGAGTATCAGTGCTACATTAACATTTGTTGACTAAATCCTGTTTTAATCGCTTCCGCGATTCTGCTCTGTTGTGAATTCTAACAGGAAGTAAATCGGTGTCTCCAAACGGAAGCTCGTGCAGGAACAAATGTCGGTGTATTAAGGGTTCCACTACCGCCTCACTTCGGATACATTTTATGTTTGTGTCCATAAATAATTTCATATCGTACTGCATCGCCCTACATTACATAACATTATATTAAATTATATTATATTATATTATATTATATTATATTTTATTTTATTTTATTATATTGTATTATATCAATAGGTTTTGCATCATAGTGTCATATGCATTTTCACCTTAGACCTCATTTTAAAATGTACAATTTTAATTGAGTAACATTATATTTAGGTCACTGGTTCGAATCTCACTTGGTCCCTGTCACTGATAACTCCAAAAAGGCTCTTTGCGTATTGATAGAAATACCCCACAACGGTCTACGTAGTCAAAGATGATGTGACATTTGAATTGATAAAAGGAAAACACTAAAATAGAATATAATTAATCATATGTTGTGTCGCCAAAAAATTATAAGAATGATTTCACAGGTGAATTTGAATTAGATAATAATGAAACGGAGAGAATGCTGGATTTATTTTTTCAAATCAAAATATGATTTGGATGTATCATGAATTATTTTTGACTCTTTTAGTGCCCTGTTCTGTCAAAGAAAATGGTATGAGTGCATTGAATATTTGTGAAATCATAGAAACTAAACAATTTCCACACTCTTGTTCTATCAAAATAATATTTGTTCTTTGTTGCCTTGTGTAAGTCAGTCACTGGTGGTTGTACTCATCCTAGGATGCAAATCAAACACAGACGCTCCAAAGAGAAATGTCCTAGTATTTTCATTTGACTGATTTGGACACATTTCACAAAATTGTGCAGGTACAGGAGCTGACATTTGTCCACCACAGCTGTGCAACATTAAAACACATAGTCCTGCATGAGTTCTCCTGTTCGAGTCTGGATTCTCCTATTTTGATTGAGTCGTTTAACCTCATAACCTCACTTACCTTTTCCCACCGTCTGCAGAGCCTCTTCACACGAACGCATACTTCCTTAGGCTGTTAAAGCTCCCTCACACTTTTTTTTAGATGCCGCGATCTGACATCCTCAGGTTAAGAATAAGAGGTGAAGCCCACTCTATTTAACTCAAAGGTAACCCGAATTGCCCTGTGAAAGGCCTTTTATTAGTGTATAGTGACAGACTGGGACAACCTGGCAGAATTCAGGCTTCAGATTTGATTCTCCTCTCTTGGGAAAGTGAACTAAGGAAAATGCAGCAGAGAAACCCAAAGAAAATATATGATAAAGTGCAACAGAAAAACACAATTTCTCTTTTAAGCATGGCCAGGGACACAGAGGGACCATTGGATAGATTCATTATTACAATACTACAATAAAATGGCCAAAGTAACAAAATCTGCTTGGATGACTTTAATGCTCTTAGTCGGTGTTTGTGTGACTAAGAAGCAGCTCTGACATGATCCCATTCGACCAGAGATAAAAGGTAAGGGGCAGAAAACGCGTTCTAAGTCCTTGTTACCTTAATGCTGCTGTTATTTTTTAACCAGTTGGCAAGTTTGCCTTTGAGTTCCTTTTCCAGTGCAGGGGTGTCAAACATATGGCCGGTGGACCAGAACCAGAGGCCAGAGGGTCCAACCAGGCCCGTGACATGACTTTGCAAAGTGTAAACATTACAACAAATCTAGATTCTAAAAGTTTTGTGCTCTGTAAGTTGTAACGCGCAGAATGTAAATGATACTTTTTTGCACCAAAACAAAGGTAACATTTTGGTGGTGTTGTTGTTTATAGGTTATTATACAATGATTTTACTGGTGCGGCCCACTTGAGATCTAATTGGGCGGTATATGGCCCCAGGACTAAAAATGAGTTTGACACCCCTGCTTTGGTGCTTTATAATAAATGTTACAAATGTGCCAAGAACGTCCACGTCACTATTTCCATCACTGCTGATCAGAGCCAGGGACAATGAAATGCAATGTTTACTACATAACCATTTTAATGCAAGAGTGAAAGCTCTGCAGTGCAGTCGAAGGCCAGATGTTGGTGGCAGTAGTTTGGTTTTGACCAGTAGAAAAGGATTTTTTGAAGTAGCCTCATTACTGTTGTAATCCACAGTGACGTGATTGCTTGGCTCCTCCCACACAGGTCTCAAACCAGCAAATAAGGCAGCATACTGCACAGGAGACATCCGCGAGGAGGTTTAAAATTGATGCATGCTTCATTGCACTGCACCATGCACCTATTGGCCACTATTACACTGTGGGGCAGAGAGCACTGGATATTAGACCGGGGGAACCTTTGAGTTTTTCTCTCTGGCAAAACAAAACAAAAAACCCAAAATTGCTAAACGAGATATTTCTTTGCACGAATCATTGCAGAGTTTGACCCAAGGAAGCACAGTGTGTCCAAACGGACCACGGACGCTCAGCGCTTAACAGGGCAGAAAGCAGCCGAGAGCACGATGGAGATAATGACTGCCATCTGACATCAGGTCCTTCACCACAGACCAGCAGTTCCAGCCGTAGTCGGATCCAGGAGGGTTATGTGTTCAATGATTTAGTATGAGCCGTGAAGGACGGTATAAAAATTTAAATGGTCCTGGATAGAAAAAAAGACTCCTCACATCTGTTTTAAAGAACAGAGACATAAAGCATGTGGACATCTTCCATTAACCAGCAGATTACCGTCGCGCTGATTATCATACCCATAAAAACATCCTCTCTTTGCACCATGGTGAGATGCATCAGGGTTCAACCAGGGTGAATTTAATCAGCCTCACTGTTCAAACCATGTTCACAACAACCATAACACTTGATAATCACAGTGAACACGGTGATGAAATAATATGAAAAATGAATTCAATGACATGAAAGGTGTATGTTTGTGTGAAGTTTTTGTTTGTTTGTTTTCATCCTGGTTGGTTTCTCAGACATTTAAATGATAACTGTGATGCATCTGACCTTACCATATTATTGAAATTCTCTTGATTTTGTGTGTGTGTGTATGTGTGTGTGTGTGTGTGTGTGTGTGCGCACGTGCGTCCCACTGTCAGTTCCACATACATGTATGTGGCCCGTCATGTGCACCATCATTCAGTGTCACCTGGTTATTGGATCTTATCAGCACGCCCCTGCAGCTCCGTACTGATTTGCATGTTAATTGTCAGTCGGTTGACTTAAGATTGCATCTCACTTTACATCTCCACTGTTTGTCTGCCAGAATAATCCTCTGGTCACAGTTTCCTGCGTCTGCATGCACAATGTAAACATCTATCATCATTACCGCTGGCCTGCAGGAACACACCACTGAGCTTGTATGGGATAATTGATATATTTCTTGCCAGGCCCGGACGCCAACACATTAGTAAAATGGCAGTCAGACACATACTGTTGTCGGTTCCTGAAATAAAAAATATCTTGTTGATTTAAAGTATAAAAACAGCAGCAGCATATTGAATGTGTCACCGTGTCAGACTGTATGTGGAACAGCGCGTCTGTCCTGGCTGACTCTCATCTCTTACACTTAGTGGGGGAAAAAACAACAATAATAACAATGATCTGCGCTTAAAGGTGCAGTGTGTGAGATTTGGTGACATCTAGAGGAGCATTTGCACCCCACTCAGGTAATTATACATTTGTGAAAATTGAGTTTTATCTACAGATAGAAGTGACAAAAACCACTGAAATCTTACACAGGTCCGCCATTCTGGGAAAAGCTCACAAAAGCAGGCGGCACTGCGAAGAAGAAATGCAACCTACGCTTCTCATATCCGCCCATCACCCATTTGGTGAATGCTGTGGCCTCACAACACGTGAATCTCCACTGTGTTGCTGGATGGAAGCTGAGTGGGGGAGATGGCATCAGGAGGACAGCCATTGTGGCTCGAACTAATTTACCTTGCACTATTGTTTCTGTGTCAGTGGTGTGAGCCCATCTTGGGTCATGAGTGCCGGTCAGTTATGTGTAGGATTTCAACACGTAGGATGAGTGAATCATACACAATTATAGATTCCACCTTTAAAAGACTGTCACACATGAGACCTCGAAGGCTCTAAGGTTTTTGCTTAAGGATGTGTGAGATATTTAAGAGCAAATCAGTCACACACTCCATCACTGTGTCATCTATTAATTTACAGGTAACATCAATAAATGATTCTCATTTTCCAGGGGAGATTCTCCCCCCCCCCCATCCTCCCTCCCTCCCTCCCTCCCTAAGGACCCTTGCGGCCCCCCAGACCACATGACGAGAGGCCCTGCTTTATGTTCAATGGGTCGATGGAAGAATCCGCTCAGGATGATATATTCCATTGCCTTCAGGGTCTGAGGATATAAATCCCAGTGTGATTTGAAAAAGAGAGAATTGCATGTGATAGATCTCATTTAAGTGTTTAAGTATATTTGAGCAGTTTCCCCACTGGACCTGACGCATTTATCAGTATAACTGTGACTTTCATAGGCGGCGAGGGACCGGGAGGAACTTTAGCATAGAGACGAAATTCACATCGATGTTATCATCTGTATGCAAAGGTATATCCCAGCCACATTCCCCATGATGACACAGTGTCTCAGTAAAGAACGAATGGACTGAGAACATACTCTCTCTGACACCGGTGCTTTGACACTGTGTCGTTTCACCAACTATAATTCACTGTCACACCATGCCTGAGGTGCTCGTGTCATATAGCAGGAGAGATGAAAGGGCCATTAACCAGCAGTTGTCAAAGCATCTTCACAAGTCTGAAAACGTAAAGGTACAGAGTGGACGATTTGGTGACATCTACAGGTGACGCTGCATGTTACATCCATCGCCTCACCCTTCGCATCTGAGCAGGCAGGACCAAAGTCATACATTTAGGTGATCAGACATCAGTAAAGATGTCCATGTATAATTGTTTTGTAATCCAAGTCCGACAAAAACATGACAGAAATCATACACACTGCACCTTTAAGATATTGTTAAAATTGTCCTAATTATCGCCATACTCCATCTAGAGTCAGTTTACATAGTCTGGAGCGAGACTATGGTTTAGAATGTGCAATAAAGTAAATAAAAAGTAAACAAAAACATTTAGGTCACACACACACCTACACACACACCCACACACACACCCACACACACACACACACACACACACACACACACACATACACTGTGGTGGTAAGAAGCTGATAATGTAAATCCAGCTCAAACTGGAGAAGGTGATTAAAGTTTCCCTCCCTCTTGCACAAGGTCGTCCTGAGCACAGCCCCGTTCTCCTCCTGACTCAGAGCAGAGAGACTGCGGGTGAATGTGCAGCGTTTCTCACTTCATTCAAAACATTGTTGCACAGATGTACATCGCAGTATGCAAATGTACATAAGTACCAGTTCATTATACCGGCGATTGCACTTATTCATTCAGGGTAAAATGTCAATAGCCGTGGATTGCAAATAGGTTTAGCGAAGGTTCTTTCATTTGCTTTCTCTTCATAAAAACCGACATAAAAATGCATATCTGGTATTTGAGTCATTCATTTCTTTATATTCCCCTTTTTCCTTCTTTTGAGCTCCACTCTCCCACCCACCTCCAGACACCATCAACATGCTGGATGAATAAATTGCTCCTGCAGCCTCACACTTCTCATTTTAGGGTATAATGTAAAAAGCAAGTCATACCTTCAGGTGATTATATATTGGTAAAAAAAATATATCAGTATATAATTGTTTTGTCATCCAAAATGCACAAAAAGTGGCAAACATTGACCAAAATACTACACACTACTCCTTTAAGATATTGTTAAAAGTGTCCTAATTGTTGCTCTACCCCTTTTATAGTCAAATGACATCGCCTGGAGTATGGGTATGGATTAGGATACGCAAAGTTAATGAAAACATTTAGGTCATCTTCTGTGTGTGTGTGTGTGTGTGTGTGTGTGTGTGTGTGTGTGTGTGTCTGCGTGTTTTTTAGCTCTGCTTTGTTCTGCACCCACCTCCAGAAATGATCAGCATGCCGGATGAATAACTTTCTCCCGCAGCCTCACACTTCTCTCCTGTTTGGAGCCGGAGAGGCAGCTTTAATCAACCAATCCAGACTCATAAATCAGTCCGTCATTCCCTCTCTCTTTGTTTTTCTCTTTACACCCTAACTTTATGTGACTGTCGTGATCTGAGGGGATCGAAGTGGAGTGGTGTAATGAAGGTCCCCTAATGAAAATGGATAATCGCGCTTCAGGGTCACCTAAAAAAACAATTAGAGCCCCAATGCCCTGACTACAGCCTGTCAGCTGTGTGAGATATCACCATTACCTCCATCTATATACATCCGGCTGTGACATGTTTATTGGTGTATGGTATATTTACTTATACTCCCATTCTGCTCGTTCCCATCTCCTGCCTCTGCATTGTGCCTGGCGTTATATAATATACCCTCCGACTGCAGGAGACCGTAAACAGCCTGACTGTGTGTTTTGTACCATATGATGCCGGATGATTGGCTCTCGCGTTCAGCTGTAAACTGTGTCTCCAGATGTATTGATCCAACAGGTCAATACATTAGCACAGTGTAAAGTCTACATGACTTTCATCGTATTTAGATCCGTCTATCTAGTCCTTGTTTCTGCAGCGATATTATGGTTGAGCTATTATATGTAAGTGCGTGGATCAAATCAAAGCCTTAGCTTGCTTCACTTGACTCTGACACGGGGGGGTGTCAAACATACGACCTGCAGGCCAGTGTATTCACTGCAATGTTTCAACAGAGGTAACTGCTGTTTCTCATTTGTGATTTCAGAGTGGACATTGTTGCGCCAAAACAAAGAAAAACATCTGAGATTGTTGTTGTTTACAAGTCGTGATGCTATGACTAAAATGAGTTTGACACCCCTGCTCTGACGCATTCCTATTCAGCGCTTACCTTAAAGCAGCAGTTGCCTTTGGAAGCAAAGGTCAGTTGCTCGAGTCCCACTCTGACCCTGCAGCAGTGTCACTGACCCTGACACCGATACCCCAACTGTCTACCCCAACTGAGAGAGAACCAGGACCAGGAGCAGACAATCAAGGTAATGAGATGGGACATGGGTAAAGACAGAGACTGTGCAGACAAACAGGAAGTGGGAACCCTCACCAAAATAAAACCGGAAATGACACAAAACATGGATGAAGTAAAAAGGGGAAAACAAACATAACTTAACAGACGTGATGTGTAGCAGTGTGTGTGTGTGTGTGTGTGTGTGTGTGTGTGTGTGTGTGTGTGTGAGAGGTTCATACCATTATTTCCAATGATGTGCTCTCATCACCTGATTAGACTCACTCTGTTGCTGATGGAGCATTTCACATGCACATGAATGCAGCAGCCCGGTAGCCCCCCCACCACATTTCAAACTGCCTGTCCGCCGACTGTCGGAATGAGTTATGATGTCACACGTTGACATGCGAGACCCCCCGCCCCTCCCCTCCACCACACACACACACACAAGAGAGTGCTGATTTACTTTAATCGCGCAGGCAATCGAACATCTGCCGTGTGAATATTAATGAAAGCCGGAGTGAGACGTGTAATAAAAGGCATTGTCATCTCTGTAATTGGCAGCACTGTTTCTATTTCGCCTCCTGCTTCCAAATTGATTCTAAATTGTTGGTTTGTGACAGCGGAACGAGACATCGTCTCACACCCAGGCTGCGAAACGTCTGCACAATGGATCTGTTTCATTCATCGCGAAAACAGAGGGATGAGAGATGACAGGACGCACGTAAACAATACAGTGACATATCGGTATCATTTCCTGGAGACATCTGAGAATTGCCATGTGATACAACATCCGTTTATAGGGGGCGGCCTCACAGTATACCGTGTTTATAAAATGAGTTTTATTGTGAAATTAAGCCAGAGAGAGTGTAAGAGGGTCAGTACCTTTATATCGTGCAATATTAAGATTATCTTTTTTTTTTCCCCCACCACCATGATTATAAAAAAAAAAGCAAAATGCAAAGGAGAAATTCACATTAGTGCAAATGAAAACCAAAACAGCTTCATAGAGATGAAACAGAAGGAGATGAGAATCAACGTTTTTGACCAATAATGTGGGTTCATTTAACTTTACGTATTTTCATATTCAGCATATAAAGAACAGGGAGAGAATCATACGGAAACACAGATGTGCCACTACTCGAGCGATACGGCAGGAAGAAGCTCATTGAACCGCATGTGGCACCAATCTACAGTCGTTAGAGGGTGAGGTGACGGATTCGACAGGCAACTGCACCTCTAGATGTCACCAAATCGTACACACTGCACCTTTAATGAATCTCTGTTTCGTACGGGTCATTCAACTCTTCGTGAACAATTACCCACAAACCACTTCGGCACGACAAGCCACACAGCAAAGACTGTATGTGCTGAGACGCTGGAGTCACATGACCTGACCACGGTGCCCGGAGGAAGAGATAAATAATGACCCTGCATTTACATTCCGCTGAAATCGATATGCGTCCTCTCCGTGTTTTGCAGGACCCGTGGCGAGACTATTAAAAGTGGTGACGGCGCCATGTCACACATCAACACAACGCAGGGAGGTCCATTAGCGGTGCCTTTGGTCTCCTGGCTGCACTTAATGCCTCATCACCACAAACCACATCTGCTGATACGGCCGTCAGCGTAATGCGTCGCCATTCTTGCCGCAGCCTCCGTCCTCCCTCCTCTCGATGTTTATTAATGTCTGATAAACGACACGGTGACGGACGGTCGGACGGCAAATTCTGTTACGGAAAATGAGCCTCTCCCCAGAGAGGCGTTAACAAAATGAATTAGTGTGATGTTTCAGTTAAACCGTAAGAATCTATTCAACATATGGAGCGGACGAGGCTTGAAAGCCAATTAGTTACACCAGTGGAGAGCGTTGCAGAGGCCGTGAGAAAATAGATGAATGCCATTATGAAGCATCTAGATCTCCAGCAGCACAACGGGCTTGTAATGTTTAATATTCACGTGTATCCTTTTTGTTTATTACCACCCAAAGTGTTTTCATTTATTCTTTGTAAACACAATTTTAAGGAGGAAAGCGAAGGTGGGCTCATTCATAGCATCGTTGCAGACGGGTTCATCTGCCTCATAATGATGCGATTTGCCTCCGAGTTCAGAGAAACAGTGGATACGTTCATTTCAGTTGTTTAGCAGCGGCAACACTGAAGAACCTGTAACCGAGGATACACTCAAATCAAGGGCAGATGAGAAAAGGCACAGTTCAAAGAGAAAATGCAGCGCGGATGTCTAATTGCATTCCAACACTTAAGTGGTATCGATCATGTTGGTTTTCAAATTGTAAAGACTATGGATTTGGGTGAGAGTGTGAGAAAAGGGAGGGTGTCAGGATGAAGCTGAGAGGGAGTGGACGAGGCTTCAAGGTTGACGCCAGTGAAGGAAGGAATTCACAATGAGCCGGACTCTGCAAATCTCTTTGCGAGCTACTCTCCATCTCCTCTCGATGAAAATGCGCCGAACTAACACGGCATAAAGAATTGCAACTCATTACATGTGCGTGTCTTCGATGTTGGGCTGGAGAAATGAATCAGTGAGTGAGTTCGTGTGCAGCGTCCAAAGTGCGAGTCAAGCTTCGCTCAAGGCCATTTCTGCAGTTCTCTGTCCGAGCTGAGGTCTTCACGAGGTCAGGTCCACATTCACAGACCTGCAGGACCAGCTGAATGCACCTCACCATGGACGTTCAGTTCCTGACCCGCCGAGCCCTTCACTTCCCTTCAGCACTGAGGCTGAATCCATACGCTGATGACACACTGATTCACCTCTCTGACGCAAATGTGCATATTATTATAGATCGACGTTAGACTCTTCTTTGCATTTCAAATTAAGAAAATAAACAAATTGATAAATTGATGAATTCACAAATGCGTTGGTAGGGTCAGAAATTGTATTCGTAAAAATAGACTGGAAAAATGTCACCATTACAAATAAGTCGGAGTAGAAAATGCAGAACGTGAATCCACATTAAACATCAGAATTGTCGATTTGTCTCCATTACGACTGCGAAGGATGATCATTTGACAGGCAGGCAGTGAAAATGATCAATACATTCATCCTTGACGCATTGCCACATCATTTAATCAATAATACTTTGACTTGGAATATCAAAGCTGTATATTTTTGGTTTGGCACTGAAATGACTTTAAAGCCCCAGATATAAAATCAAAGACTGGTTTGAAGAGGCGACACCATGCGATCTCCACTTTTACATGCTTTTCAAACATTGACTTTTTATCCGCCCCCCTGCATCTTTTACCCCGACCCCGACGTCGAAAAGTCGAACCACACCCTTGTCACCACGGTTATACCATGATATAGTTTGCGACTGTGACAATGCACCGCCCATGTGGCAGTAGTTTGTCATTGCAAGATGTGCCGTCATACTCTTTGTGGTCTCTTTGCAATTGCCGTCACACTCTGCTCGCACTCAATCCACCATCTGCCACCATATAAAAGTAATAGAGTCCAGCAGGTAATGCGCCGAATGGACCCTATAGCCTTGGTACCACAATGGATGTTCTAATGACCGATGCTATAGGAGCATCCATTCCCCTTCTCATTGTTCACCAGTCGGTGACGAGCGCGGAGAACAGCTGATGCAACGTCTCTAATGATGGTGCGGTGACCCAGATAGCGCCGAGGATCTGGGAGGGTGGGTGTCATCCCAGTTTGAGCCCAAGTGGGCGGGACCTGTTAAAACAACAGCGCGATAACGTTACGAACAACATGCGTGAGCATTGTGCAGTTTGCTTGCTACTACTTTTAGTGGGCCGGACCAGTCAAATCATAACATGTGGACCGATGAAAACCAAGAACTTTAGATGTTTTCCTTCGTTTTAGTACAAAAAGGTGAAGAGACAATCTCTTCTCAATATATCCAATATTAGTACAAGTCCATTGTTTTTGCAAAATCCTTCCACTGGCCCCACTGGACCCTCTGGCGGGCTTGTTCTGGCCCGCAGGCCTTATGTTTGACACCCCTGCTCCACACCTTCCCCGCAGGAAGTCAGCCTCAAAATATCGAATTCTATCCTCACCTTTGGAAACAAGGGTCACTGGCCACGACACTGATACCCCAGCTGGTCCAATGTGTGCTGGTAGAACTGCCCTGTGACCCGGTCTTCCGCGCAAGTGGTCGAAAATGACGTGACATCATCATTTATCATTTGAGAGCCGCAGACGTCCGAGCAGAGTAGAGATCTCGGCGTAAAGCAGACAGATTAAAAGATGAACTATCTGCTCGTTAGGGAGGATGAGAGGTGACTTGGAGCCGGAGGGACCTTCCTACCTACCTCTTTGAGGGCCGAGGAGGATTTGAGTCCCTCCAGACCCTGTTACTGGCTCCGGCAAGCTGCTCAGACCGTCGCCATCCCATAACGGAGCGGTAGGGGCGGTGGACGGGGTAATAAATTATCCTCAGTGTTGAGACGGGAGCAGGTTTCACTGCAGCGATCCTGAGGCGGCGGCGGGGAAGACGAGGGATAAAGTGCAACGGGGCGGAAAGGACAATGGCCGAGTTGGAGCACGTCCCCACCGCAGGACCGGGTCCTGACCCACGTGGGCAGGGAGCACAGAGGGGGGGGGGGCAGATGGGGTTGAACTTCAACCTTCAACTTTACACCTCAGCACTGTCACCAACATACTCACATAAAAACACAGAGGTTCCCCACATGCATTGTATCCTCCTTGGCACACAATGCATACAAAACAGCACCGTTGCTTTGTTTGTTTACAAAGCGAAATCAATCCGTCACCTGCTTTTAGAGAAGAAACAGGTTGATTACAGCTCACGTCAGTTACAGTCATTTGGGAAACAGTCTGCGTCCTGCAGCTAATGATCACCTGTCACACCCAGGGCCGTTTGATGGGTCTGCATCCCGGTGGGAGATAAATAAGTATACGCAGGTGTGTATTTGTGCATTGACTTTAAAGGCGCAGTGTGCAAGAATTGCATCGTTGCCCTTACCCCTCTGAGCACGCAGGGTATCCTACGGTAGCCCTCTGTTGCCATTAAAAGTCAAAAGCAGTATGCACACCCTGTGGGCTGCTGTAACAACATGGCGGCCCCTGTCGAGAGGACCCGCTCCCCATGTAAATACACAATGATGGGCTCATTTAAGGGTGAATGAGAGCTGCCACAGCCAGGTTGTAAAATAATAATAAAAAGGTCTGAATTCGACAGGACCCAATTTAGTAAGGAACAACTTTGGGTTCTCTTTGGCGCTTCAGGTCGACACAGTCTCAGTAGGAACACACACTCCCAGTGTCATCGTTCTGTATGGGAACGGGGCCTGAACTGGGATGAAAGAAGACGGAGGCAGTGCAGGCAAATCGGACCCATTTTGTTTTCCCTGTGTGCTGGTGTTGTGTGTTGTTTGTGCCGAAAAGCACCCAAACCGTCAAAAAATAAATAAATAAATAAAATGGTGCAATCACGTGAGAACAGATGCAGACGTGGTGTGGGCTGAAGCTGTCAGGACAAATGAGCGCAAACAAGGCTTATTCCCCCAAACTCTCCGGGTGACGTTAAAGGGCCCTGAAATCGCATAAATAATGAATCAGACAATTGCTGTCATTCGAGACGAGCTCGGAATTTGAAATAGCTGTCACGGGAATCATGAACTAACTTGCACTTTGTGTCAGGCGGGGCAGATAGCATTTCAATGTGTTTGCTCGCCCGGTGTGATAACCTTTAAAGCCTATGAGAAAGTATCTCTCCTCCTCCTCTCCGCTGTACGCGCTGCAGCGTGGGCATCAGCAAATATGAGTGTTTTCATCTCAGCAGAGCTTATTGAAGGGGGGGGGGGGGGGGGGGGGGTCATTAATAAAAAGCA